>SRLM01000435.1:173967-223634 GCA_015708895.1 Populus ilicifolia
GGGTCTTCGTCCTTCTACATTTCACTGTCATGCAGTTTCTACCACAGGCTCACTTTATGACATCAAATAATAGTTTTCTAGAACCATTAATCTGATAATAAATTCATGTACTAAAGGAAAGGTCTTCATGAATGAAGGGTCCTCCGTCCGGATAAAAATAAACATAGATGGGTGGTCTGCCTTTCCACAGGTCATTGTAATGCAGTTTACCCGCATGCGAGCGAGATTGCCAGTTTTCATGGAGACAAGTGGCTGTCATATTTCCCCACTGAGACTAACATGACAAGCGTTTCACATATATTTCCCCACTGAAATGACAACACTTCAATTTCTGGTTGCCTTTGATTTTGACAAGCGTTTCATCAGATATTTCCTCCTCCTAATCAGGGAGCCAAAAGGCATCAATCGATCCTATCTCTATAGTGTATAGAAGTTGAAGCAATTAAAAACTAAAATTAAAAAAATTAAAAAAATATTTAAAACAAAATATATATAGCAATTAATAATTTAAAGATCAAATTTATATAACCAACAAATAATATAAAATTTTTAAATTTTTCATAACTTTCAGAAAATAATTCCTACATAAAATAAAATAAAAATATTTTTTTAAAATCAAGTCAAATTTTTATTTGATTATAAAATATTTTTTATTAACTAATTTTTTTTAATAACAAATAAATATAAAAAAATTAAAAATTATTTTTTACCAAACAGATATTCTCTAAATTAAAAATAACTAATAAGTAAAAAAATTAGATTGACTCCACCTGTTTGTGATATACACTAATTTTCTTGCAGAAACTATTGGAAATAACATTAGTATTTGGATGAATTTCTCCATTGATTCGGCATTTTTATACAAACTCTTATAATTCTGAATACATTGTCATAAAGAATTATAACCATCTACCCAGGGATCTTGTAATTTTGAATACATTGTCATGAAGTCTTATAACCATCTACCCGGAAATCTTACTATCTATTTAAATAAGAATTATAATAAACAAATCCAGCACAAATTTTTTTAATTTAACAATTTTTTTATTAGATTAATATTTTTAAACACTTAGTTTAATAACACAAAGTTTAATAACACAAATAATATGTTATTTGTCTAGATATAATTCAAGCGGGTTCAAGGGCCTAGGAGCATGTATATCAAAACAAATACAATTTTTTTGAAAAGATATTCCTTTTATTTTTCCTCTATTATTTACGGAATCTGATTTTTTTAGGGTTATGGTTAATAGTTGTTTTGCAATTTCATCTCTATTATAGAACTAAACAAGAGAGTTTCCTTTCATCCAGCTCCTTGCAAATGAAATAATTTGTGATTGATTATGATTAAAAAGAAAATATATATAGATATTGATATTTTGCTGTATTAGATTAGAAATTTATATATCCATTTTTTTTTATCTCATTAGGCCCAGCATAATAAAGCAACAGCATGGGCCTGCAAGGTTAAACATTAGCTTTTATTTAAAAAATAATAATAGAATAAATAATGTACCATCCACTTTATTTTTTTTTTATTTTTTTTTTAAAAAATAAGTCGCTTACATTAATAGATAACATATCATATAAGAAACCTGAAATCTAAGTATTATGATACTTATACAAATAGGGTTTTTTATTTTTTCTATCTAGAATCTTATTCCAGTTTATTGTCTATCCAAAAAATCTATAAAATATTATAAAGATTTTATTAAACCATTTCATGCCCACAAAAAATCTAATAAAATCACCTTAAAACCCAAAATTCTCCTAAAATAAAAATTTATTTTGAGCTTAGATTTGTTGTTCTAGGTGTTTAAAAGATAAAAAAAAACCTTAAATGTAACCCTTTCATTGTATAAAATTTTTTGATAAAAAAATCAATTATTATAATAGTTGTAATTTTTTTCAACAGTCATTTTTTAAAAAAAACTAAAATTTGGTGATTCTCTCTGTCATTATAACATAAAAATATTAAAAAAAAATCAAGTTAGATATAAAAATATATTACCTGTAAATCTAAGAAATTAATCACCTAATATTTAACAAACACGAGGATTAAAATGAAATTTTCAACCTGCATTTTGTTACCTAAAACTTTTACTTGAATTCTTTAACTTTCAATCCAATCTTTTGTCCCGAAAAAATGTATAAATAGGGGTTAATTTGAGTTCAAAATAATCAAATCGTGTAAAATAAAAAATTAAAAACAAAATAAAAAAAATAATTCATTGTATTTTAATTCCAGCACAGTAAAAATCTGATTCGTGCCTTTCCCGGCTGGCACGATTTTGATCTTTCTATTATTTATACATAATCGATTATTTAATTACACTGTTGTCGTTTTTGTATATCTGTCTGTATTGTTCATGTTGTGTTTAAATGTTAATAGTGATAGACCTGTATCCATGAAAAATGCTTAAGCCAGAATTGTTAAATTTGTAGCATTTTATTTATTTTCCAAATAAACACTAATGTTTAATTATACTTATTATTATTATTATAAAAACTAAAAAGTACAGAGAAATTACTGTTCACGGTAACCGATTACACCATGGATCACAGTAGCAATCTATGGTGGCTTCTTTCTTTCTTTCTTTTTTGTCACTTTTTCAATTTTTTTATATTATTTTTAAAAAATTATTTTTGTTTTTTTTTAATATTGATATGATTAAAAATTAAGTTTTATAATTTATTTTTTTACATGGTTAGAATAATTTACCTATTTGTTTGAGTGATCCGGATTGTTTTAGTTTACAAGTTTGGTAAAAAATAATTTTTGATTGAATATAACTTTATTGTGATTTATCCCATATAGTCAACAGCAACACTTTCAAGAAAAAACCATTACACATAAGGTATTCTAACTTTCCTCGGATGTTATTCTAAATTGTTATGGTATTTTTTAAATTTATTTTTATTTTTTTAGTATTGAATTGATTAGAAATCTATCCTTGTAAATTTTTTAAAATATTATAGATTGTTATGGTATTTTTTCACGTAATTTTTCAATTTTATTGTATATAAAACTAAATCATATTGAGAAAGTATTGTAACTTTTCTTATATGTTATTTTGAATTGCCATAATCCTTCTTTTTTTTGTTTTCCCTACATTACTTTTTTTCCTTAAAATTATCTTTTTTAATTTTATTTTTTAATATTAAGCTAGTTAAAAATTTAGTTTTGTATTTTTTAAATACGGTGGATTGATGCGGTGTTTTTCTGCGTGATTTTTTTATTTTTTAAAAAATTATATATGTTGATTTTATTTTTTTAATATTGAGTTGATAGATAAATTATTTTTGTAATTTTTTTCTTTAAAAATGTTGTTGATTTCTAGTGTTTTTTTCACATTTTTTATTTTTATTTAAAAAAAATTATATTTGAATTTTTATTACACGTCGGGGTATTATTCGCCACGCCTTAAATACATCGACACATAACCAACTCGCGTACACAGTATTACGGGCCATACTTCAAATACATTGACAAATGAACAAGTCAGGGTATCTTAACAATGAAACGCAATCAGAATCGAATCTATCTTGCTATACAATTATTCGGCATCTAGATATAGAGAAAATATCAGGGAGAACTCTTCGTATTATTAATTTGAATTCTATGAATTTTAAAATAATTAAAAATTTATATAATTATTAATTTTAAAATTTATAAAATTAATCAATACATATACAAGTTAATTTGAATATCTATAATAATAATAATAAAAACTATAAAAAAATTCTTCAACTAGTATAAACTAAAACAAGTATAAGGTGGCAGTAAATTTTTTGTCCATTTTTTTTAATTTTCAAACTTTTTTTTAAATTATATTATCTTTCTGTTTAATAACTTAAAATTAAAATACAAAAAAATATATAGTTAATCGTAAATTTATAACAGATTTTATTTTGATATAAAAAATTATTTTATTAGTTTTCAGTATTAGAGTTAGAAAAAGCAAACAAAAAGTTGTTAAAAAAAAGCCAAAGAGAAGAAAATAAATGATTATTGCGAGAATGACAACAAAAACATTGTAAAAACTTGGTGTCAATAAGATTTATTCAGGAGGAAAATAAACTGGATTTGAAAAAAAATAAAGTACAAGAAAAATCAAATATTTCCAGGTCATTTAAAAATAAACTCATGGTTTTTTAATTTTAATTTCAATTCTTAATGTCTGAATGTTGGTTTTAAAAATAATATTACATTGTTTTTTATAAAACTGATCTTGTAATCAACTCTGGAACATTCAATGAGAAATAACACAAACTAGAATAGATAAAGATAAATAAAATCATGCCAACATGAATTAATTAAAAATAAATAAAGCTCATTGAGCAGAATTTCAGGGATAAAGGATAAAAAATTTGGTCCGGAGTTTTCATATATATATATATATGTATGTATGTATGTATGTATATATGTATATATGTATGTATGTATGTATATATGTATGTATGTATGTATGTATGTATGTATGGAGTATCTGTCTCTCTCACGTTCAAGCGCGTGCAGTGTTTCCCGCCAACGGGAATGGAGCTTTAGGAAAACCCCCAAATTCCCGTCAAACAAACCCTATAAAACACCCTCCCTTCCCGCTTCTTTCAATTCCCCGATCAAACATTCAAACACTACAATCCACACACTTCCAATTCCCATCTCCCAATAGAATTCATCTTCTCAGAACAACACAGAAGCAACAACAACAACCAGACCTGAATTCCCAACAGGTCGGATCAAGAGAATCCCGACAAAGACATCAACAAGGTCAAACCAGATGCTCTTTTCACTGTCTCCAGCACCAACGAGTTGTTTCTCTGAGAAATCAACTGAAAATGCAATCGAGAACAGCCGAAGCTAAAGACTGTGAAACTCGACCACGTTCGAGTCGCTGTTAAAAGGCACCACCCTCTTAGAATCTCTTCCTCTGTCAATTCAATCACTGGAGAAGTCTGCGAGTGACAACACTAGTGCTCTTACCTTGTCAGATAGACCAACCCCGGGTGGCACTCGCCGGGTCGATCATTTCGTCTCCAAGGCGGCAAATATTCAAGTTTTATAACGTAAGTGATTTTGTTAATTTATGCTAGAATTTCACTGAAAATTATTACGTTTCAAATTACTTCCAGTAGAATAGGAGAATCAAAGCTTCTTGAATTCAAAACATAACTGTACATACTTTTAAATATCAACTTATTCGATACAGTAAACAATAACTTAAATGTGCAATGGAAGGACATAGATAGATATATAAGGGTATTTTCTGACGTAAATTGGTAAATTATTGTTCCGCAGAAGAAGAAAAATATTATTATGTTTAGTTTAATATCTTGTGATATGTGAGGTTTTTGTGGTTACGTGTGAAGATTTGAATAGCTGAATGGGAATTTAGGGAGATAACGGCCCAGAAAAGGATGAGACGACGGAAACTGCTTCATCTCGAAGATGAGAAGTGAGGTCAGGTCGAGGAAACATCCTTTGTCCTTGCATCTTCCTTCCTTCCTTTATGTAAGATATTCCTTGATTTGCAGAATTGATGCTATTGGTTCCCGACTGTTGGAGACAAAGTGAAAGCCTTCTGTTTAAAGGGTTTGCATTGCTCAAGCTTCCATTTAAGCTCCTGTTTGAAAGACGTCGACTGCTGGTGTCTGGCCTTGACCCAACCACATTTTCTTGCCCAGCTACTACATGGCTTGGGACCTTCTTTTCCTGTTATGCAAAGGCCAGCTCACCACACATTAGGTAACGAAAATAAAGTCATTCTTGAACGTGGTATTTATTTTATGCTAACAAAAAGATTAACATTGTAGAAAATAGAAGGGAAACATTATTAACGTATAGATAATATCAAAACCTTTGCCTGTATAGTGTTGGACGAACTAACCTTTTGTCTTTGCTTCTCCTCTTCCCTCTCCTGCCTTGACATGTTATATTCTTCTAGCATTTCCAGCAGAGGTACCTAGATTATAATGCGTGCAAATGTTTATTTGATTTGCAAGGACACTCACAATTTATGGAGAAATGCTGCAACGCCGAACAAGAAATTCTTCTTTTACACTTGATGAATACAATATGTGTAGGTTCATACATGCTGATAAAATTAATATTTTACCAATATGTAGTCACATCTGAAGCAAATAAATTACTTACCCCATCATACAAGAATATTTTGTTTCTTTCCTCTTCCCAACTCCTAGTCTTTGCTATAAGCAATGCCACTAGAACTGCGCAACCAGTTTCAAACTATACATAAATATCACTGGCATGTATTAAAGCAATAAGATTTTCAGAACACAAGGTCAGCTGTCTACATGGCTGGGAGATGAAATCAGGCTTTTCATCCTGAAATCACTTTTTTACTACAGGTCTCTTCACCAACCACTCCTTGACTCATTTACTAGTTAGTATTCATTTTATTGACTAATGCAAACCTTCACTTCTTTACCTATTGAAAGTGACTATTTTGGCCCCGGGATCTTAGTCTTAATGGTGATGGCCAGGGTGCATTTTCTGGTTGGTTTGTGGTCGCAGAGGCTTTGATCTGGCATGTTAGCATGCCTATTGCTGTTTCAGGATTCTTTGCAAACCAACCAACCAACTTCCTAGTCTTACCTGGGATTTTGTTGACTATTATTCGGGCACGTTCTGCACGTCTCAGATTCTTGTGAGCACCTCTGCGAACTGAATATCGATTTTCATCCTGATAACATGCATGAAAATATGAATCATCATGCAAAAACAAAAAGGCCAGGAGCCAACAAATCATGCAGATCAATGGGTGATATTAACCATGCTATATTCTTCTAACCAACGCTCTTCATCATGTGCTAGCATCCACCTTTCAACCTTTTCCATTATAGCCTTCCTGCTAGTGGCTTCTTCTTTTGCTGCTGATATCTGCTCATCCAAACTCATGAGGAGATCGGCATGGTCAATCTCCCCTTTTTTGGTTTTCAGTCAGTGTGGTTGATACTAGTTTAAACATGAATTAGATCAGGAAACTGATAGGAAAGACAAATTCAGTCAATCTTACCTGAGTTTATAAGATTAATTATATTTTCCATCCCTGGCTGTGAAGGAATCTCCATGTGTGATTTATTGCATATTTCATCTAACTCATTCTTTTTCTTGAAGAAAAGCTCTTTCATCTTGCTTGCTTTTAGCTGATCCAGTCTCTTGACTTCAGCTTCAGCCTTGAAACGTTTCAAAAAACTATTATGTCTGAGTTGTTTCTGATAATTTCTCACCGGTAATCATATACTAACCTGCTGGATTATATTTAGAGTAAGGCTTCCATGATCTGATACTTCAGCTGATGTGAGAGATAATAAGGCTGTGACATTGGAGAATGAGTGACGATCTTTATAGGGTGTGTCCATTAGATTCCACAGGTTTGTTAGTGCTTTTCCAAGCTGATGAAGCTGTCAAATTCAGAAAAGTTATACAGTGCCAGTTCTTTATTGTTAGTACTGTTTCTTAGATCAATGGAAATAAAATGGTGGAAGCAGGAACAACTTTGATGACCGGTATTGTTTTATTTATATGTGATTTAGAGCACTTGAACTGTTTAATATATGTAGGATTGAATCAAACTAATCGGTTAGCTTTCATCATTCATTTCTCTGGTTACTGCCATCTGTTGTATCTCCAATTTATATCCACATGACACTATGATGCCATTTCAAATGTGTATTTTTTCTGTAGACAAGATGCTAGATTCCGCTACTGAGGTTTGCATAGTAGGAGCCAGAAGTTACCACAACATTGATAGTAATATTTACCTTCTCAAGCTGCGTTTGTTTTTCTGCTTTGAGAGATTCCACTGTGCTGTTGAGTTTCGCCAGAATACTGTCACTTATATTTTTTGATATTCCACACAATTCATTCAAAGTTGGATGCACCTTTGTTATGATCATGGAGGATTCCATTCCTAATGTTGAGGACAAATCATGAATTGTGTCGATGTATGTGTCCACTAGCTGGAGCCTGTCATTCTTCAATTCAGTGAAAGAGGAAGATAAGTGAAGTCCCCTTTCCACATGAGAGTATAAATTTCCATGAGATGATTTGTGAAATTGGTACTTTTACCTTCTCATCGCACAGTCTTTGTAGCTCAATCTGATATTCCTCAAGTTTCTTTAATGAAAGATCATTCTCATTCACAATGACATTTGTTATTGAGTCATCGTATACTGATTGACCTGCAATTTCAGCAGAAATTTTTTGAATTTGGCCTTGCACGGATCTAAATTGATTCATTCTCTGTTCTTTTCTCAGACGCATCTCCCGGAGAGCTGGGGTGATTGCATCTAGCTGCTCCTTCAGCGTTCCTGACATTTTTTCGGGCTGTAGAGACAACAAGATAATCAGCGCATGAAATTCAATGAGAAGATCATGCGCATCCAACAATGCTATCATCAATATGGAATTTGCTCAATAAACAAACAATAGATATCCCTGGCCGGTTCATCACCATGTAGAGTGGCAATGACTCAAGTAATCAATCAAGTAATTTATGCTAAATGTGTGTTGCTAATTACTGAATGGTTTAAAATTCTCAATTTGTATCCTTACTATGCACTAGTGTTCTATATTATACTGTGCTTTTAGCTCATAAACATGCAATTTTAAATGCTCAAATACGTGAATTGGATGCAGATGGATGAAAAAGTACCCGTCCTGGAAGTGATCGTTCACCAAGGGACAAAAGAAGATGGGTGAATTCAGCTTCGGATTCTGCCAGCTCTTGATGCAGGCGAGCTCTTGATATGTTTGCATTGTCAACTTTTCTCCGATAAACCTCCAAACATTCTTGTTCTAAATCATGCAGAACCTTCTCTCTTTCAAACTGATCTTTCCCAACTTCATCCCAGATCATCTGTTTTACATCATTGTTTATTTAAACTGGAAATGTGACATGTTTATTATAAAAAAAGACATCAAGACATTAGGAACATAATATAATTATATTTTTTATTGTTATTGACTTCCATATTAAATAAATGCGAAATAAAAAAAATATACGATAAAAGATAGTAAATGAAAATGCTTTAGGAGTTAGATTAAGGTTTTTAAGAAAACGGGTTAATGATAAAATGCCTTCAAATGTAAAAGAACATGGAGTTTAAAAAACAATATCTTGCATGCTAACTAATTAAGGGTATTTTTCGAACAAAAATTGAATTCTGTCCTCTTTTATATAACTTAAAAGAAAAAAGCACCGCTGTTATTCGTGGATAAATTACTATATTAATTTCCAATAGGTAGTCTTGCCTGCAATTCCTGAAGCAGATACCCACATGATGTTTCTAGTAACGCAGAGCTTCGCATTCCAATCTGGAACGAACCCATCTGACGGTCTCTAAGATATTGCCTTGCCGCAGCTTAGAAATATTTGGATTGCTAAAATGTGGAAGTGCTGTGGGAGATTCTTGGACTACAAAACTCTGGTAGCATTCTGCTTTGAGTTACTTGAAAATCAACCAAGTATTGAGAGGGAATGGAAAAGATAGAGAATGATGGCTCGGAACTTTGATGCGTATATTTGCTTAAAAGGTAAGACTGCAGAAGTAGGTGACACTGAAGCTTTGGGTTATAGCTCTCCTGCACTCTTATTTAAATTTAAGGTGGTAAAAATTTCTCATAATTAAGACATAAAGTTGGAGTTTCTTGTTCAGGGGCACACATGACTTCTATTTAGCAGCAGGTAACCGAACCTTTCCTGGTGAGCTTGATTCATAAGCAACCTATGCCGAATGAAAACAACAGCAGCTTGTGTCCTTTGTTAAGTTCTGGAAGAAGCAAGTCTTCCAGAAAAACCCACGATCAAGATCATTATCTGCTAATGATTTTCAGCTTCTATCTTCTGGTAAATATGGCCACAGAGAATTTAATTCCCGCATATTATGATCTGGTGGCCATTTACAATCGCTGTTCTATTTCTTTGGGTATTTTTTTTAGCTTGTATTTTAATGTTATTACATTATTTTAATGTACTCTATCAAAAGTAATTATTTTTTTAAAATAATATTTTAATATATTTTTAAATAAAAAATTATAAAAAATAATTACTATAACACTTCTAAACATATTTTTTTCTCAACGCTCTGGATGCTGATGGATTATCATTAAATTTCATTACGGTACAGATAATGCAATGATGCTTTTGAGTTGTAATAGCACTTGACATCTTAATCATCCCATCCATGATGGGTACTGAATCATTGTCAACACAACACTCCACCTAGTTCACCTTTTTTGACACATTTTTTTTTTCTTTTGAAGTTGTACTCGAGAAAGAAAAACATGGTAAGCGGTCCTTTTCTAGTCACAAGCCCGATGTGCAATTTTTTTTTAAAAAAAACTTGTGAGGTGGGAGTAAGAGAAGAGAGGGATCATAGAAAGATAAGATCAACAAAAATTTGGATAGAGAAAACCACAAACAAGGAACAGGAACTTGGTTTGATTACTATCCATTACATTATAGTTTCAAAGAGGCAGTGCATGTGAAAGGAAAAGAAAGGGCAAAGAAGAGAGCGTGGGCAACAGATGAGAGACTTGCAACTTAAGAATATTTATTAGACTTCACTGCTAACTTCATGGCCCCAAGTACTGAACTACCGACTTCAGTTGATTAAATTTGGGCTCCAGGAGTCAGGCTGTTGTCATGACCCGCACTTACAAAGCCCATCTGTGTATAAGACTGATGACGTGCAAAACTAAACGCGTGACGTTGATGGTTGGAATGGAACTAAACCCACATCGCATGCTTGCGAAGCCAAGCCAAGCCATTCTATAAGCAAAACGCAAGTGGACTAGATGCTGTCTCTTCGGAGACATCTGATAAAATTGGAACGATACAGAGAAGATTAGCATCGCCCCTGCGCAAGGATGACACGCACAAATCGAGAAATGGCCCAAATTTTTTTATTTTTCTGGTGCTTCCTTCATCATCTTCTTGTTTCTCCTTCGACGCAGGGGATTTACCGCATTGAACAGCCGGTCAGTTTCACTCTCGCTGTGTTTTTTGTTAAGCAGACGGAGACATGACATTGCCAGCTTCGTGTTTCTGAATTTCGCTTCTTAAAATACATGCATATGGTTTGAAAGCAGCAGCCTAACTTGTGACATGCATGCATGTTCCTTTTATTTCTGTGATTCCTTGAAACACAATCTTGTTTTTTAGGCATGCATGACTTAAAATGGTCAGTTCCAACCGACGCCACAAAAATCTCTTAGAGTCAATTCGTCGAACACCTTGATTGTGTATTCAATGAGACCAGCCTTGACGTAGTGAGAGAGGTGTGATGGGTTGAATGGTAACTTCAAGGGTTAGTCAATGCAAGGATACAGATGGAAAGCTAGTGTTCAAAGCTGTACAGACAGATTATCAAGTGAAGCTAAAAACAGAGCACTAGTGGTGATGGAGATACGAGAAAGATGGGAAGGAAACTATGCGAATTGATTAATGGCATTTTTAGCCATAACCTGGCTTTATCTCAGCAAACAACACAAAGACTCAGTTTAAACACACATGGCTTGCCATTGAGCAACCTACATAGTATCAGTAGATGGTTATGAAGGCGTTGATTGCAGAGAATATCCTTGCTGTAGTTTTTTGGAGAGTTTCCTGTATTTTTGAGATCATCATATTTACAGCTAGCCAAAGAATGTTATCAGAGCAGCTTCTTAATGCCGATATATTCAAAGTGGAATATAGTTTCGCCATTGCGTTCACCGTGACTTCTGTTTATATCTTGAGTGGAATTACCTCGAGGACTTTTCTGGTCACGCTCGTGATTTGGCATGCATTATTATAGCCACTGGGTATCCACCGGAGTGCACCGCTGCTGCTTTTCTCTTGCGGTGATTTATGTTTTGCATGCCTGGGGTTATGAAATTGATTTGGTGGCATTGCATCCTTTTGTCTGTTGTCTAGTTTATTGGTTGACTCTGCACTTGCATTCTGGGATGGGATTTCAGTCATATGCTTCAGTGCTATAGCAGTCCCACCATAAACTCACCGATGACATGCTGAGAGAAGTTCTTACTAGAACAAAAACCATCAGATGTGCTAATGATTCTCTTGATTATGTAGATAAAAAATAAGAAAGATTTGTTGGCTTTGAAATACTAAAGGGAATAAAACATATCTTTTATTTAAAAAACAAAACTTTACAATAATTAAATAAAAGTTTAATTCACACTTTTTTTTTAAAAAAAATTTCTCTCAGATCTCTTCATATATAATATCATAAACTTAACTGATTATTTATACATAAATTTAACTTAACTAATTATTTATATATGAATTTAAAATAAAAAAATTTAACTTAACTGATTATTTATACATGAATTCAAAACAAGAAAATTTAAGTATTAAAATGGCTAGTAGTAGCTGAGTAATGATAACTGATGGCTGTAAATGATAGTGAATGATTTTTTTTTTTGATTTTTTATATTGAGTTTAATTTAACAAGACTTGGTTACCAATCCACCCAATCCATAATCCATATTAATATTAATTATATTAATTAATTAGGAAAAAAAATAAAAGTTTAATACTGTCTCTTCAAAAAAAAAAAATGTCGAAAGAAAAGAATGTAGAAAAGGAAAGAGAAGAGGAGACCATCAAACAAAATTCTTCGTCAGTTCTTCGGACAGTGAATAAAAAATATAAACTTTTTATTATTTAATGTGATTGTGCTTGGATGATATAATTATTCTGGGATATGTTTATTTTATTTCCTCTCTGCTGCTTTTTTTTTTCCTTTTCCAAGAGATTCGTAGCTAGTCTAGCTATATCCATGCAGTAGAAAAATATCCCAGTGCTCTTCAACTGGCATATAAAGTTTTCATTCCTTGAATATCATCATCCGCCAAACCTTTGGTTACTCCACTTTTGATAATTGGGAACATGGCAGCATTCTCGACGGAGGTATGGTCAAGCCCTAGAACATGTCCCAGTTCATGCAATCCAACTGATCCCAGGTCATAGGCTCCCTTGACTGGACCATCTGACCATTTTTCATCAGAATCATAAAACATAATTCCTTTTGGTGGTGGATTTGCATAAGCCAGTTGACCTCCAGGCCCATCAAAATCTTCATTTCCCTGACCCTCACTTGTAAAACCAACTTTGATGTCCGCAACAGTAAGGTTTTCATCGACGAAATTATACGCAAAAGGTGTCGCACCACTCCATGACAGAAAAGCAAATTGTACAAGAGGGTCGATTACATCTCTTCGGGTACCAGGTTGAAGTCCCCAGTTAAGTACTTTCTTGGATAACGGCCATCTAGGTGTTCCATTAAAGAATGCGTACTTAATAATATTGTTTCTACCTGCAGCATTCATTCTGGTTTTACCGTCTATGATATCCGGCACCCCGCATCGTGGCATCGCCACCCACGCTACTGTTTCAGGGTCCAAGACTCCGGTAGGCTTTAAGTTGAAATTGAGCTGGTAGATTTTGATGGCAGTCTCAATGTGTTCATCAAAATGATCACCTTCATGTTTAGTACTGTTAACAACATGCCGATGGTCCAAGTATCCAAAACGATGGAGGTATTTTTTGAGTTCATGGATACCTCTCATCCTCACACCTTTTTTACATCCTTGAAGATGCTTGATAAAGTGAAATGTTGATTGTTTTTGGACAACTGCGTGGGCCAAAATTGAATGGAATAGGTAAGGGAGGAAGAGCAGCAGGAGAGAAACGAATGCAGCGAAAGAAAAGGTCTCGAATGCCATGACATGAAGGGTGGAATATGTGGTGTGTGTGTGTGTGAGTACGAGAAGGTCGTTTATAGATCTAAAATATAAAAATGACTACCTTTAAAAAAGAGAGGAAATAAATCTCCTATCTAATAAAAATAGGACATGTTAATAATAAGAAAGGAAATAAATCTCCTTTGTAATAAAAATGTTCATGCATGATAAAACCATATCTTGAAAAATTTTATGGAAATCAAGTGTTAATTAAAATAATTTTTTTGAAAAGTTATTTTCAAGAAAAGTAATTTTCTAAAAATTAAATTATTTTTTAATTTATATAGTGTCATGAAAAATGAGTTTGAGAATACTTTTTAGTATTTGGTTATATTATAGAAATAATGAGTTAAAAAATAATTTATTAATATTTTAGTTTTTTTAAAGTGTATTAAAAAAATAAAAATCAAATCTAACAAATAAAAAAGTTAAAAAATGATAAAATTTAAAAAATATATAATTTTATAAATTATCTTTAATAAAATAAATAGTAATTAAAATAATAGAGATAAAATCTGATATGTAAAAAACTTAAAAGAATATGAGATTGAAAAAAATTAATTATATATAAAAATTATTTTAAAAAATAAATAAAAAGAATGAAGACTAAATTTAAAAAATTTTAATTAAAAAATAAAAAATAAATAAATAAAAGTAAAAAAATAAAGGCTAAAGTTAATATAAAAATCAAAGTAAATCGAATTTTAAAGAAATAAAAAAATCAACTCAAAACATATAATAATAAAAAAATAAAGATTAAAGTTGATATAATTAACAAATAATAAAATATTTTTGAATTCATTGTAATTTATAAAAAATATTTTTTGTCCAAAATAAAAAAAAAATATTTTTTTGAAAACCAAACTAAATACTTATTTGATTAATTTTTTTTATTGATAAACTCTTTTAATATTAAAAAAATATATAAAAAATTAAAAAATAATTTCAAAAAACCATTTTTATAAATGAAACACTCGTGTCATCCTACCTATAAGTTATAAATTGAACCATTAACTAATATATAATGTTACCGGTCACGTTAGCAAATCAAAAAAATCATCAATTATATCCAATTTTTTATTTAGAACAACTACTAAAACAGGAAATTAAATGAAATCAATTACTTTTCTAGAAGCCAAATTAAAGTAATAATTTCTTTTTAGATAAACGATTAACATTGATTTTGGTTTAAAATGAATTTATCAACGAACCCTTTTTTTTTTAAATGAAAGTTTCAAACCTAAAATATAATTAATTCAAATTTTTGCATATTGAAATATTGCCCTCTCATGATAATGTAAATCAGAATCGATTCATTTAGAAAAGTTAAAAATATAGAAATATGAGCAGGACATGATATTTTTTTTATCTTTTATTTCTCATTTCTGTAATAATAATTGGGCGATCATTATGATAATTTAGTTTTAAAAAATAATATTTATGTTTTGTATAATTTAATTATAAGAAAATAAAATAAATTCAATACGAATAAATAATCACTTTAAAGTCATGGGAAACAAACCTTATAATTAAACTCAAAATTTATTTTCGGTCTATTATTTCCACACCTCTGAAAGTTTATTTTCTCATGTTGATAATGCATTGGGCATTAAATAAATAAGGTAGCGTGCCCAAATAAAGTTAGAAATGACTTGGAAAAAAAAAAACTAACAATCATTATCAAGCGTTAAATAAAACAAGGCAATGCTACAGATAAAGTTAGAAAGGACTTCAAAACAAAACTAACAATAATTATATTAATTTGGATCTTTAGGAAAGTAAGTGCTTCAATTTACTTTTGCTATCATAATTAATGATTTTATGGATTAGCATATAATATTGATGACATGTCTTATTGATTAATAGTTTAAACTATAAGTTATAGAATGATACTAGTTATAACTTGAGTGGTATAAGTTATAACTTAATTTATTCATTAACTAATATGCTATGTCATCAGCCCATGCTAGTAAATCCAGAAAATAATTAATTATGTCCAACTTTCTATCTAATACAACTATCACTACAGGAAATTAAATCAAATAATTATTTTTCTAAAAATCCAAATTAATATAATTAATTTTATTATAAGGATTAACATTAACGCTAGTTTTAAATTAATTTGTCAATTAACATGTTTTTATTTTTATTTTTATTTTTATTTTCATTTTCAATGCAAGTTTCAAACCTATAATTAATCCAACTTGTTTTATGCTGAGATGCTGCTTCCTTAAAATTGATTCATTTAAAAAAGGTAAGAAATTAGCAATATAAGTAGGAGATGAATTTTATTTTCATTTTTTTTTCTATTTTCTATATTAATAATTGGGTGATCATGATGATTAATATACTTTTAAAAAATAATATTTATAGTTATACAATTAAGCTATGAGAAAATAAAATAAGTTTGATATGAAGAAAAAGTCATGGAAAAAAACTATAATCGAACTCAAAATCTCTTTTGGCCCGCTATATCCACACCTCAAGAGGTTTATTTTAATCTTCTCGTGTTGATAGTGCATTAAACATTAAATAAATAAGGCAATGTGCCAAAATAAAGTTAGAAATGACCTCAAGAGACATCTAACAACAATTACATTAATTTGGTTATTTAGGAAATTAATTGTTTCGATTTAATTATTTCACAACAGGATAGATGAAATTTTAGATTTACTAACATGGATGGATGAATAACATGACATATATATTAATTAACAATTCAGGCTATAGCTTTTAGGATGCCACTAGTTATAAATTGAGCACTATAAAACCTTTCCCATATTTTTGAATTTCATGTTCACTTTATTTTAAAATTAATAATTTTTATTAGGTAAAAATTTAGTTTTGATCTTCGATTGTTTTGATTGATTTTTGGTAACCTTTGAATTTTAAGGTATCTTTTGGGAGATCCAATGGACTATTTTTTTAAAAAATTTAAATGAATATTTTTTAGTATTTTAAAATTATTTCAATATACTAATATTAAAAAATATTTAATTTATTTTCAAATAAAAACACTTTAAAAAACATCTTATTCTACACACCACCACACTACCTAAACCCACGGAGGGCCAGAGTTTGTATATCCTTTTCCATGTTTAATTAATTTACAGCGAAACATTTTTTGGGAATGAAGTTCAAGAAGAAGCGAGACAATGGAGATATTTGTGCCTATGCCCAATTTGTCGGGTTTTGAACATCCACGTGACTTATATATGATTTTTATTTTATTTTTTATTTATAATATCAACATATATAATTTATTTTAATAAATTTTCAATTAGAAAATATTTTATAAAAATATCTTATAACGCATTACTGAACACACGTTTAATTTAAAAGCATACTCCAAAAAAATCCCAATCAGTTCCTCCAGGCCACGCTTTAGCAATGCTTTTCAACTAGATGGGTGATGTCAACATTTGATTGTATATTAATTCATTAAAGTACAGGTATTGTCCATCATTAGTAGCAATGACAAAGATCATATATAAAACTGATGCTCGCGCAACACAGTATAATAAATATCCTGATAAAAATACCAATTGCAGGGTGATTAAGAAATGCAACAGATTTATCTGGGTACGTTTAAATTTATTAAATTTTATTAAGTAATCAAGTTAAACAAATTTCGTGGATTGTTAGATGAGTGAGCACTAAATAAATTTTACATGGGACTTTACTTATTCGATAACGAGTCAATTTTATACACATGATAGTTTGTTGAAGCTTGGTAGATTTAGTTCGGGTGGATATTATTCTTTAAAATATTTTTTAATTATAAACACATTTAAATTTATTAACGAATAAGAAAAATCCCAAAATTTATAAAACGGCGGTTAGATTCATCGCACTGATATTTGCAATCCTTGTAAAATTGTACGTAACCGGCGTAAAACGCCAGACGCGCACGCGGTTACAAATGGGGTCCACTTTAGCTTTTCCGTTTCATTTCTTGCTACAACTCTTCTTGCATAGCCAGTCTTAAAAAGCCACGTGGCAGACTTTCTCACCCGATTACCCCTACATTTTCAACAAATTAACAAAAAATGTCCCTCCTTTCACGTAGCTCGCATGCCTGATGCCACCGAGTTGACCACAGGTTGTAGCTACCCCCAACTACGGTTAAATTTCATACCGTTGTTTTTTTTCAAACGGTACGGGGTACCCTTAGAATAAAATCTCTCCCTGGCGCCACTATCTACCATTTACCTTTCAAATTTCAAAAACCAACCGCCTTAAGCCCCCTCTCTAGCTCTCTCAGTTTTCTCCAGAAACTCAGCAACAATGGTGATCAATGAAGAAAAAAATCTTAAAACCCTGTTTCAATTCTTTCATTATCGAGAGTTCTTGTTTCTCTAATTCACTTTATCGTTCGTTTTGTTCTTAAATGCGAGATTGATTGATATTTCCGTTTCGTGTTCGATCAGGTTGTTGCTCAGAAAGTGAAAGAAGCGGAGATCACCGAGCAAGATTCTCTTCTTCTGGTACACATATATCAACGATTTCACAATGCGAGTTTCACTTTTTGAGCTGTTGTTTTCTTATCAAATTTTTAGTAGAGTGTACTTGTTTGTTGTTTGTTCTTCTAAATTCATGATTATTTAATGTGATTAGCCAGTCTAAAGAAAGTTTCGTGAAGCTTTTTTGTTCTTATTTGAAGATGCTGTTTGGATAAAATTTGAAAATCTCCTTGCCGATTTATTTTTCTGTCTGATCAAGTAGATCAGGTTAGAAAAACCTTTATGTTTCTCAAATATGAGTCATAGATGAAACTCTGAGCTCGATTTTGGTTTAACACAGCAAATCATCTCGAGATCTCACAATTATTTGATGACGTGTTGAGTAATTGATGATCATTAGCCGGGAAATCACTCGTGTACTATATGCTAATTATTTTTGTTAACGAAAAATTGATCTAATGTTATCTGATGGTTTCGTTTCTTTATTTTTTGTGGTATAGACAAGAAACCTGCTACGTATTGCTATATTCAATATCAGTTACATTAGAGGCTTGTTTCCAGAGAAGTATTTCAATGATAAGTCTGTCCCTGCTTTAGGTAATCTCCTTCTCCTGCTCAGATTCTTTTCTTTTCTAATTTTGCTTTTAAATATGAAATATGATATAGTGAATTTCTCTGAAATTATGAAATCACTAAGCAGAGATGAAGATTAAGAAGTTGATGCCCATGGATGCTGAGTCTCGTAGACTGATTGATTGGATGGAGAAAGGCATGTTGTTTTTTATCTTTAAATTATTCGCTGTTTTTTTATTGATTTGTTTCTTTATCTTGTAAATTTTTTTACTACATTGCTCCTTTTCTTTTTGTTTTTTAGGTGTCTATGATGCATTACAGAAAAAATACCTAAAGACACTTCTATTCTGTGTGTGCGGGACTATAGAGGGCCCGATGATCGAGGAGTACACATGTAAGTGAGGTTTTTTTAATCATGATACTGTACATGTGGAAAGTCTTTAATGGGAGGGAAGTATGCAATAACTCATTGTTGATGCTCTTCAATTGACTGTATTTTCTTTTCTTTTTATACTTTGAACGTAGTGTTGGGGGATTTCAATGGTGTCTCTTTTTCTGCAGTTTCCTTCAGTTATTCTAATTCTGAGAGTCAAGAGGTTTCAATGAATATCAATCGCACTGGAAACAAGAAACAAGGAGGGACATTCAAGTATAACTCCACAAATGAAATTACTCCCAATCAGATGAGGTGATTGAAGTGAAATCTCTTCTTAATTCTGAATCTCTTTCCGTCAATGTGTGAAAACTTACGAGTTCTTAAGAAAATGATGGGACATTTATAAAATGCAGAAGTTCTGCTTGTAAAATGGTCCGAACACTGGTTCAGTTGATGAGAACTCTGGATAAAATGCCTGAAGAGGTAAAATCCTTCATCAACCATATATAAGTATTTGTTTTTTATGAGTTGTAGCAAGCTGGTCACCTTTTTCAATGTGCAATTGCCCAGACGATGACTGGCTACAGTAGTAGTGTATTAACTTCAAGATGATTATCTGTTTTCTGTTTCAGCGGGCTATATTGATGAAGCTCCTCTACTATGATGATGTGACGGTATGCCTTTACCTGCATTCTTATATTTGGTTTTAATCAGTTAACACTCTTAAGCCAGGATTGTGCCTTCACGACGTGTTCATCTAATTTCTTAGTTTACTAAATGGAGAATTGGAGATGTATGAGATTGTGGTTTCTCTTCCACATATTGAAGTTTGTTTGTTACACACTGCTGCTTTGGTGACTAGATATGTTTGTGGAAACAGCTTTAGCATCTATAAGTTTTACAATGCATGTGAATTCGTTTTAATAAATTGTCAAATGGCATTTAATATTTGACGAAGGACTTATAGAGAGCTTTGCAGAATATTTTTCACCTCCCAAATTATGAATGTGCACACGAGGAAAGAGTGTTTTAATACAAATTGTATGACTTTGCAGCCAGCAGATTATGAGCCTCCATTCTTCAGGGGCTGCACAGAAGAAGAAGCCCATAATGCATGGACTAAGCATCCTTTGCAAATGGAGGTTGGCAATGTCAACAGCAAGTATTTTGTATTAGCACTCAAGGTAAGGGACCAAATCTATGTGTTTTCCTGTGACCAGAAATTCCATGCCATGGCTGATATTTGATGCCGACTTTTGTTTGAATGGTAACATGTACAGGTGAAGAGTGTGCTTGATCCATGCGAGGATGAAAATGATGATATGGAGGATGATGAAGTGAGCTTAAGTGCTGATTCTGTAGAAAGGGATGGTTATTCTGAATCTGGCACGGAGGTAAATTTACAATACTCTTTAATTTTATGTTTTAATTGTCACTCTATGGTTCCAGTGAGTTTAGTTGACGGAAATGATAGCTAAGTGACCTCAAATGACTGGCTATCTACACAACTGTTACAAACTTGTTATAAATTCCAGGTTAACCACTCACAAGAAGACCAATACATAGTTGCACCAGTAGGTAATTACATGAACTCCTTTTGGCCATCGTTTCATTTCCATTCATTCTATTACCAGTTGTTTTTGGTGATTTTGATGCTATAAATAATCAGTGCTAATCTTGACAGACAAGCAACGTCCAGAGGAAGACAGTGGTCTGGTTGATGAAGGTAAAAGTTTCAATTTAAGTATAAGATGGCTGAACTTCTTAGGATATTTGGATCGACTGCCTTAATACAATTCACCATTGTCATCCGCTTGGCTCCTTACATTAGATTTAGCAATAACGATATCTCAAAATATACTATCTTATTCCCACTCAAAGCTGTGGTTTAATATAAGCAGGCCGTACTAGTTTTTTCACAATATCATCATTAATTTCTCAGTCCTTACCATTTGATACGTCGGATTTTACGATGATTAATATATGTAATGAATTAAGATTTCCAAGCATTACCGTGGTTATGCTTTCATTAGTTTAGATAAGCATATTGTCTCACTTAAGTGTGAGTTTGTCGATTAGCAACTCTACTCTGAGATGGCAAATGCTTCATTTGACTCAATGGAGTCCAAGGTGGGTATAGTCATATTGAAGCAACGTCCAGAGGAAGACAGTGGCCTGGTTGACGAAGGTAAAAGTTTCAATTTAAATATAAGACCCTAGAACTGTCTTCACCTTGTAATGGGACTTGGGAAACAAATACGAAATTTTCAAGTCAAAAAATGAAAAATTGGGCAAATGATATTTAAATTAGCTTTTCAACGTTTTTACTTCTTTTCCTTCTCTCCTTTTCAGAAGTAATTTATGGGTTTACATGGCCATTGGAGTCATCACTGGGTTAGGGCTGCCTTTTACTAATGTGCTGTTGTATGGTTGTGTAGATGATACACAGGACCAAGTGGAAGATGAGCAACAATTGGCCAGGGTGAAAGACTGGATTATAAGCCACCATCTTGATACCATTGAACTTACTGACGTTCTCTCTAATTTTCCAGATATCTCAGTGGTAAGGGCTGTTTTTTTTTTTCCCTTCAAATTTCTCAATTTGAACAAAGCAGGAAAAAGATTTAAGGGCAACTGGCAAACGAATTCAACTTTTTGACCCGACAGTTTATTTTGTTTTGCCAATGCAGGTTTTGATTGAAGGTAACTCAACTTTCTAATTAAAGTTAAAAGAGGAAAGGGTATTACTGCGTCTTTTGGTTTTCTTTCAATCAAGTTTTTAGTCTGTTTTGATTCTTCTTTAATTGGATTTCAGAAATTATGGGCAAACTCATCAAGGAAGGTGTTTTATCGAAAATTGGAACAGATACATACAGCAAAATCAAGCAGAAGGTTCTATTTTTCTCGCTAGTTAAAATTCCGTTACTTGGCTACCTGTTTAGTTTGGCTCATGCTTCTTATCTTTTTGTGACATGTCAGGCCTTCGAGTATGAGTTCACTGCGGTGAAAGAAGAAATTGATGGAGACAAAGCTCCTCAGGCTGAAGATCGCATGTACATGAAGGTGAGCTTTCTTCTGTATCAGATTCTTTGGATCTATTAAGACCCTGCATTGATTGGTAGTTACCATATCAAAGCAATTCCCGTATTGATTGACTTTAAATATTATCTTGAGCAATTCGTGTGCTTTTGACTTAAATGTTGTGTTGAACTGTGCATTTAGTGTTTTTCTGCAAGTACATGATTACTTTTACTTAGAATCATCAACACATTCTCTAAGAATTGGAGCTATGCTAACAGACCAGCTATCAGTTGAAGCCCAGAAAATTTGTGTGCATGAGAAAACTGAGATGATTTGGTTCAACTCTATTTTTATTGCTTGTGTATGAACAGCAAGATTGGCGAAGAGTATTTATAAAATGATTAGCCATCTTTGTATCTTAAGATTAATCAGCACGATCTTAGATTTAAACCGGTCCACATTACATGTCCTCATTTGACTTCTCCGATTTCAGGCTTTGTATCATGTGCTTCCAATGGAATATGTGACAATTTCAAAGCTACAGAACAAGCTAGCCGGAGAAGCCAATCAGAGTACTGCTCGCAAGTTACTTGAAAAAATGATCCGAGACGGGTATATTGAAGCCAGAGGAAACCGAGGGCTTGGTGCGTGTTTTCAAACAAAAGCTATTTCTGTTTATAGTTTGAGGACCAAATTATTGCTGATGTACTTGCCATTCATCCTATGTTGTTGTAGGCAAGCGTGTCATTCATTCCAGCCTAACTGAAACGAAGCTTATGGAAGTCAGGAGAGCCTTGGGCAATGATGCTATGGTGATTTTTGTGATCGTTATTTAACCGCTGCTTCTGATTTAGATACAAAGTTCTTTTCCTAACTTTTTTGTGTTGAGCAGGACATTGATACTAATCAACCACATAAAAAATCCAACCGTCCAGAATCCCAGAAAATGGGTACCTATTCAAACTTCTCCTAGAATCCTAGTTTTGGTTCTTTTATTTACACTCCATCTGAATACCGGGAACTGCTACCATATAATGTTCCTTTAACTATCAGGGAATGACTACAAGGATGGCTCAACATGTGGTGTTCTCCACTCCATCGGTTCAGATCTTACACGCATGGTGATCAGATCTGAAATGAATCAAAATGGATCAGCTAGGTGTGAGCAGACCATCTCAAAGACATGGGACCATGGAAACACTCCTACAAGCAGGGCTGAGGTTAGTTGAGATGTGGAGTTTCTCCTCTGTGCATATCAACAAATCCCAGCAGTAGTTCCGTTCCATAGCTGACTAGCGATGACTTATTTTTGTAATCGTGCAGCCTGTTGCTTCAAGAGAGAGTTTTTTTCCAGGAAAGGAGAACGTCAGAGCAAATGGAAACACAAATTACCTTGACGAGGCAGATACAGTTATCTGCAGCAGATCCTCTCAAGATAAGCGGTCCAGAAAGACGAGCACGGTAAGCGTCAAACTTCCTCACCACGAACTGGTTGTAGCTCTTACTTGCATGGAACAATCCTATTGAAACCCCCGAACTTGTTTTACCGATACAATGGGACTCGTATTTTTTTTGCAGGTCAAGGAGCCTATTGTTCAGTGCACGAAGCGCCAGAAATCTCAGGTTGTCTGAAAGGCTTCGAGAGTTTGAAGTCACCAAATTTACTCTCCACTCCTTCAGAATAGTAGTAAATTTTTCTCAAGGCCACAGCACAAATGATGAAAACAACAATTTACAGTTTAGATATATCTCTATAATGTTTAATATGATAACGGTGGATGCTCTTGCCCGTTACATTTGTATTTTACGGGCTTATAAAATAATGAATGAACAATATGCTTCCTAGTGGATACTTTTGCCCGCACACCTCGTGAGCTCTTGTGCTGCTTTGTTTTTTATTCTTCGCAGCATAACCACAGCTGACAGCTCTGATCATCCTGTCAACTGCCCAAAGAGCTTCGGTGGTTCACGTGTAATGTAGGGGCGATCAATTGTTGGCCCTTGCATTAGGCTGCACCTTTCCTTGTGTTAGAGGGTGTTTCGTTGCTCATACAGGGTTCCCCGTAAGTGTGGTAAACCGAGCTAATTAGGGAATTCAATTTACTCTACAATGCAAATTTTGTACAATTGGTTCTATGAACTAGAAAATTCTCTTCTAAACAAATAATACAATATATGGTCACTTTTGTTATTTGTCTGCTAATTCATGGAGCATTGCTGCGGATAAAAAATGCAAGAGTTAAAAGTAGTTAAAATGTCAACGTCATGTCGGCTAAATTCATACCTTCTGCAACAAGAAAATATGTTGGATGGCTTACCTCCAACGACAACAATGATGATGACCATGGCGTTTGCAATATTTTGGCCTATAATGAAGATTCTAGTCCTGGTATGAATTGGTAAGACTCGCAAATGGTCGCGTAACTTTGATAGGGTTGGATTTAGGTTCGCAGTCCCGTCAACGAGTCTGGGTCCTGGTCCAAGGACGTAACCACCAGCTCTACCTTGGGCGCTAGCATTCACCCTGAGTAACTTAACCGGTGGTATATTCCCCCTTTGTGAAAGAAAACAGGCTTAAGGAGATATCACTGGCATCCCGACTGGTCCTAAGTTGGCTGACGGTAATTTCAGTACACGCATTAAATATAGAGACAGTCCTCAAATACATGTCATCCTAAGAATTGATTCAATATTGGCCCTCAATTATGCTTAACCTACGCCACCCGTAAAAAATAATACCAATGGGGTGGTTGGTTGTCGTTATTAATACTCTATCCTCCTCGACTAGTTTAAAATTGTGGGTGGCAAATATATCATTCTTTAATCTTAACTGAGGTAAGCATAAGTGGATCTCCGAACCAATAAAGAAACTTGTTTTAAAAGAACAGTAGCTACACTGACTCAACTTTACCACCCTTTCAACCCTCTATATCATCGAAAGACCTTCTATGACAGAAACTTTCAATATTCTTATAATAAAGTGACGTTGTGTGTGAGATGTCTTTGAGCAAAAAACCAGTTTTCTTCTCTCAGTTTTAGACATCTTTGGTTTCTTCCAAGACTGATAACTAAGAAACTCTTGGGTAAAACAAGTGGTTTCTCTGTTTGCCTTTCCTCCCCTACCTTCTAACTATAAAGACAACTCTTTTTTAGAATAGGGAAGGGTAAGACAATGCATTCAAAGCAGGAGAGAATGTCACCGCTTTAGGGTGCTGCATATTTGGGTAGAATAAGAGGTTTCAGAAACCTAAGTTGAATGGGTCGAGCTTGGAATTGGAAGACGAAGAGATAGTCTGCAATCGAAGTCCAACCTGTATTTTTAAAAATTTTAATTTTTTTTATTTAAAAATAATATCTTTTTAGTCTTTTTAAATTGTTTTGATATTTGATATCAAAAATAATTTTTAAAAAATAAAAAATTATTTTAATATATTTTTAAATATAAAATATTTTTAAAAATAACTATAAATATATTTCCAAACCGACCTCAAAGTATCAATACACTGTCTTGTGACCTTTTTCTTCACGTGTTAAGGTTCGAAAGAACTACATAGACTGATCAGGTTAATTCCCACTTAAGTATCAATATAAAGAGTGAAAAGATAATGAATAAATAAATCCAAAAAGAGATGGAATTATAAAGATAATGACATTACCGACTAAACTTACTTCCAGGCTGCACTCCTGGATCGATGAGCAAGAT
Organism: Populus ilicifolia; assembly: GCA_015708895.1. Lineage (NCBI taxonomy): Eukaryota > Viridiplantae > Streptophyta > Magnoliopsida > Malpighiales > Salicaceae > Populus > Populus ilicifolia. The sequence continues at coordinate 199,878 of SRLM01000435.1, forward strand.
GATCCTATAGATCCCAGTCATCCTACAAAGCCAATTATGATTCTTTGTTCTTAATTATTTCAAAACTGTATGCTCTTTTCTTCAAGGAGTCCACGATTATGCTTATAACAACCCATTATCATTCTTGAACTTATTTTTCCCAGGTAATCCAAAAATATGAGAGGACAAGTACATCTTACACTCGTTTGAGTTTAAGGATATATAAACAACCTTCTTCTTCTTGTTCTTATTATTAAAATCTTAAACACTACTTTATAACTAAACACACACGCTCAGAAGATCTTTTTTTCCAACCTACACCTACCGACTTAGATATTAGAGGGTCCCAACCTATAAAAAAACCTTTTTTTTATTTGTGTAGATTTTGTAGTTGCTCTAATCCAACTTTACCACCCTTTTAATTCTTTATAGCCTTGGAAGATCTTTCATGACCTAGGTTTTTAGTAATCTCATTAGGTGTATACTTAGTTTGATAACAAGGATAAAGACCTAATGAAAGAAATGAGGGATCCCTCGAGCCCTTTCTCTCTTATAATTTTGAATTCTTCTAGTTTAAAAAGATTGACCACTACCATTTTTTATTATTTTATAATCTTTGTAATTTTTAATTTAGATGATTTGTTCTTATACTTCCCATTTCTTTTAGCTAAACAACTAGATGGATAGCAAGTTATCCATCCTTTTTTTTTTATCACCACTTCTTTTTACTCAATCCATCCTCCTTGATAAATATAGGTTAAATGCTACTACTGGTTATGAGCATCAAACAATTATTGATATAGATTAGATTATTGGGTCAGTGAGTTTCCCCTATATAAGAAGAAGCCTATTATTTAAAAAGTTTTGAAAATATTGGGTCAGTAAAGGTTTATGAAAATATTCAGAGAACAAGAAGTTCCGGAATTGTCTAAAATAATTTTAAAGAAACTAGGTCAAGAAAACCCAAATTACTCGAAATAAAAAATATTTTTTTAATTTCTTATATATATATATAAAGTAATTTGTCACTAAGATTGGAGCCAAAAAGAGATTCAGTCGAAGTTTTCAAAATATAATCCAAAGAATAAAAAAATAATTCGGGTTAGAAAATTTGAAAACAAAAATCGAAAAATTCAAAAAAAGTTATGAAATGATAATATTTTTTAATCTGAATTACGGGAATGCTCATCCCTACCTACACGCGTGCTTGTTTAGCTAGCTTGGATTTCCAAGTATAGCCTGGTATTTTCTTCTTTCCTCAACGGGGGGAAAATGCCACGGTGTATGAATCAAATCATAATCTTACGTGTAAATTTCTGCTATGCTCAGAACTTCTTTATTTTTTTTATTAATGTAAATATTAACATAATTTATGTATATTTTTAAAATTTCTAATTAAATAAATTTTAAAAATTATAAAATTTTTAAACATCAAATCAATAATTTTTAAAAACTAAATTTAAAATTTAATCAATTAAATTATACCTCTACAAAGAATTACTTTAAAACTTTTCTTGCTGATCAATGAGGAGGCATTATCACCTGGCTATTTGTCCTCTAACCACCATGTATCGACGATTCTTTATTAACTTAACGCTGTACTCAATTCTAATAGATTTTAGTTCATCAAATTTTTATATTGTGAGAAAGGAGAGGATCACCTCTAGGGACGTGGGATCTATATATTTTATTTCCGTAGATATTCTATGGACCCCTTGAATGTCCAATAAAAAAGAAAGAAAAATAATTTGAAACAATTTTTATTTTTTATTTTTCTTAAAATACTTAGTAATTTGTCGGTCATAGGAAGTACAAATCCCCCTTTGTCCAAAACAATGTTCCACAACAGCCAACCAGAAAAGGACAGCTAAAGGCGCATTTTGCCCTGCACGAAATTTTATTGCAGCTTCCCAGATATTTCCGCCCTCCAGTAACCACGTGTACTTCACGAAGCCTCCTCCTAGACCCCACCACATGACCCCACACCTCCTCATCAAATCTGGATCCAAAGAAGGGGGGCACGTTATGATACCATCCATCTAGATCTCATTTCAACCGTCAGATCACCCTCACGAATCAGATTCACTCACACACGAATCACACTCCCTTCCTTTCTATATAGATAAACGCAAAACCTGACTCTAAACTCCTATACACTCCAAAATCTGAAGAACTGCAAGGAATCAGAAACAAATAAGTAGAGAAATCTTGATGCGGATGATGGAGGTAGAGAGCAGTAAGAAAGATCTAGAGCTGAAGCACTTAGGGTTTGTGAGGATAGCTACGATTCAGATTTTGGTTTCCGTTTCCAATCTTTATGATAATGCGAAACGTAACTCCGGGCCTCTGAGATCTCCCATTGGTGCTGTTGAGGGCACTGTTAATGCTGTGGCGAGTCCTGTTTATGATAAACTCAAGGGCGTCCCTGATCGTCTTCTTGTCTTTCTTGATCACAAGGTAATCTTCTCATCCCATTTTGATTCATGGCCATCTTTTTTTTTTTTCTCATTTGATTCTTCAGGTTTTTTCTTTCTATGTCTGCAGGTAGATGGAGCAACAGCCAAGTTTGATAAGCATGCTCCTCCTGTTGCGAAGCAATTTGTGAGCCAAGCACACTATTTGATTGAGAAAGCTTCAGAAAAGGCGAAAGTACTTGCGAACGAGTTTCAAGCAGGAGGACCCCGCGCTGCTTTGCACTATGTAGCTACAGAGTCTAAGCATTTGTTCCTCACTGAATCTGTGAAGGTGTGGGTTAAACTCGACCAGTTTCCCTTTGTCCACAAAGTTGCAGGGGTGGCTGTTCCAGCAGCTGCGCATTTGTCACATAAGTACAACCATTTCGTCAAGGAGATGAACCAGAAGGGCTATACAGTGTTTGGTTACCTGCCTGTGGTTCCGATTGAGGAGATCTCCAAGGCATTCAAGCAAGGTGAGACAGAGAAGAAAGAAGATGCAGCTGCACATAAAGATTCGAGTTCATCAGACTCTGATTAAAAATAATGCATTTCGTGCAAGGGCATCCTTAGCCTAGTAGCGTGGCTGGTGAAAATCTGGCAGGGTTTGTGGGTGTTGGTTGAAACATGAACTGCATGCTAATATGTAAATTAATTCAGCGGACCCTTTTTCTCATATCAATGGATGTGAGTTTTTTTGTAATTCCACCTCGTATCTATTTTGTAGATTACAGCACTGTATTAGATTATGTCGTTAGGATATGCTCCCCTTTTATCCAGGATCCTCTGGCCTGATGGGCTGGCTCGTTGGACCCTGTTTCGTTTTGCCATTGTCTTGTTTAAAGCAGTGGGTGCTTGCCTTCCGCCAGATATGGTTCTCGTGCGGGAATAAAGCCTTAAAGTGGATGCTGCTTCATGGGTGGTATGCCTTTTCAGTACATCTTACTTTGCGTTATATAAGAAGGATAAAGATCCTGTGTGCTTCAGGGTTTCAAGTTTACTTCGCTTCTATTTTCATTAGAGAACGCGTACGCTCCTACCGCTTCAGTTCTCAAAATATTCTGTTCTATCGTGAAGAGATGGCATAGAGCAGGTTTTACAGCATGATGAACAGGCTAATAAACATCTCAGAAATCGTCTTCATGGTTTGAAATCTGAACATTATTAAAAAGAATCACTAGGAGCAGTTGCATCTGTTATTCTTAATTATCTTGCAGTACAAATTCTAACTAGTTACTCTGTCGATGCCATCCCCCACGAAGGAAGAGTAGCAAGATGGCAGGAATATCCAGGAACAATGTTGAGGAATAAGAAGAATAAAAAAATCTTTCCCTGCACCGGAGGGAATTTATTTGTGAGGGAGGATTAAGAAGAATAGGAGTCATCATGAACACTCAATTCCATTGACAAGAGTTATATGGGCAATTATTCAAACTCATGAACAAGTCTCGGGCATCCAGGGTATTACGAAATCAGCTGACATCCGTACAGTCCACAGAATACACGACTTTGAGACGGGAAAAAGAAAAGAGCTTAAACATCAATCTCCACACTCGTTTCTCCAAGAAAGCTTTCTTGTCAGTCTGCTAATGGAAACTGAACTTTCTGCATCAAAGGGGCAAAATTTATGAGTACTGATCGCATGATCAAACAAATCAGTTATGGTTCTCTATTAGACTTGGAAGGTTTAAAAGAAAAAAGAGTTCTCCACGAGACTCAAATTAAATACGCTTCCACATATATCTTGATATGATGATAAACTAGGTTTCACTTTAACAAAGTCTATGCAATAACCCAGAAGATGAAGCTTTGGATGAAGTCGGCACCATACATAAAATAACTTTTATTTGCTATGGAAAATACCAAAAAACTTCACACACTGTGCACCTTTCCAATCAACCACTAGATCAGTTTCAAGGTTCCAGCACATAATCTATGCTGCTTCATCCCAAATCTGGTGAGATGCAATATCTCATAGAAATATTCAAACTATATAAAAACCTAAGAATAAGAAATGTATTGTAGACTGGTATTCCACACAAACTAACTCCACTACGAACAAGCAGTATGGTTACTTTCAACTAAAATTATGAAGCTAAACGACAGTTATATTTGAATTGTTGGTTACAATCCTCAAAAGGCAAAGAAGCAATTAAAAAAAAGAGAGAGTTAAACAACTCATTGCAATATTAGAATAGACATGAAGCTTATCCCTTCTAACAAACAGAGATAAAAAGTGCATGCATGCAAATAGTGAAATCAAATGAAGGAGAATATAGTCTTACGCCATCAAATCCATCATGACATTAAAATATTACTGCATTTTCTTACATTTTCTAGCTAAGCCATCATTGCCCCTCCAAGCAATCTTATATTCTCATTGTCAAAACATTGCAATATTAGAATAGACATGAAGCTTATCCCTTCTAACAAACAGGATAAAAAGTGCATGCATACAAATAGTGAAATCAAATGAAGGAAAATATAGTCTTACGCCATCAAATCCATCATGACATTAAAATATTACTGAATTTTCTTACATTTTCAATAGCTAAGCCATCATTGCCCCTCCAAGCAATCTCATATTCTCATTGTCAAAGCAATTGATATATTTATCAAGAGTTACGAAAGTCATTCATTCTAGAGCAAAAAGCTTCTTTGATTGAGTTTAAGTGACAATTTATCTCAAATTGCAGATCTTCTAAGATAGAGTAAACTGAAAATCACCTTAGTTTCCATGCCCCTGAAAATAAAAGCCTATCGTTGCACGATCATATACTTTGCAACAACCATGTCATTCAATAAAACACTTGACTTTGCAACAACCATGTCATTCAATGAAACACTTGACGCCACATGAATCCAAGAAAACATTGGATCACAAAACCAGCAAAACGAAAATACCATAAACATTGGAGCACAAAACCAACAAAACGAAAATACCATAACATCCTCAATCAATAATTCAGTATAACATACTCCTCACCCCACAAATATCAACATAAAACCAATCTAATTTAAACTCAATAGAACTGGAAAAACAAACCTTGAGTGAATTCATTCACTTGGGGAAGCCATAACTATCTTGAAGGAGGTCATCATAGGGGTCCCTCCGACCAGGAACCTGGCTAATCTTAGCATCCCAAGCAAGCTGCGCATTGTGGCGCTCAAATGTCCAAAACCCATAAGGGCGAAGAGGATAGCTCCACATTTCCTTGGTCTTTTGGCACCGATCCTTAACTGCATATACACGCTCCCTAAACTTCCGGTCCCTCTCCTTTGGATCCTCCATTAACCTCAGAATCAAATTCTCAGCAAATTCCATGATAAATCCCATCTTCTCTTCCTAAAATACCTAACTTTCAAATCAAACACGCAAAGAATTAAAAAACCCAGTTCATGAACTCACTCAAAGCAGACCCAAATCAAGTATTCTGGCCAAATTTGGACCTGATAGGTATACAATTTAAGAACCTAGAACTGCCAAAATTAACAATCAATTTATAATAATGAAAGCCATCTAATAGAACCAAATTAACAATCAACTTATAAAAAGTATTGATGGCAGAGACTACCTCTTCAGCAGGCAGAGATGAGACCTCGCGAAGTAACAAACAACGTTTTTGGATTGCCTGTTGAGGAAATGAGGGATAGGGAGAAACCAGTAAATGATGCCACTTGCTGGAAGATACATTTGGGTCGTGGCCCTTTGAGTCACACGTTGTTAAAGCCCACGAAAGATGATGACATGAGCCCAGGAGAAACAAGGCTGCAATGGGCATCACGCAAATTTTAGGCCAGTCCGTACAAACCCCTGGGTTGTTACCCCCGTTTTTGTTCTTATTTACACTTGCTGAGCTTTTTCTCTCTCTAATTTCCATCGTCGAATTATTGTAATTTTTTAAGATTTTAGCAGTTGAACTTCTATTAGACTCGTTAAAAAACACATGAAAATCACCTGCACACAAAAAAATCAAAATAATTGATAAACAAAAAAACATCTTTTTTTTTTTTTTAAGTAATGTCTAGTATCTCTTGGCCTATCATTTCTGTCTTGTTGAGTAGGCTAGACCTTTCCTAATGTGTACAAAAGCTAAGAAGGACTCGAGGTTCTCATAAGGTTATGATCATCAGTATCATTTTCGATAAATGTGTTGGGAAAACTCGGAACAACCGGACACCAATTTACCCGGATCAATTCAGCGGAATACAATTACAATTCACAAGTCCTAATTCTTTCCCTCTTTGTGCAGTAAAACAGAATCAAACAATGATGAAAAATAATGCAAAAATCACAAAATCAACACCAAAATTTTTAACGTGGAAAACCCGATATGAGAAAAACCACGGGACCGTAGTCCACCTAAAAACTTCCACTATCAACAAATAATGGGTTCACAATCATTCTTCCTCAGATTCAACTAAGGGATACAACATATATATCATCAAGAACAACTTATTCTTGGATTACAACAAGATTAAAGGAGAATTATTTGAGAAAAACTCACAAAACTGACAGCCCCATTTTCTGTCAAAACGGCCTACTTCCACACCACCAATATTCGATCCAACCGTCCAGAATGAAGATCAATGTGTCTAGAAGCTGCTGTCAAAATCTCAGCCCGATCCAACGGTGAACGAGCTGGAAATCAAAGAAAGAATGCAGGTTGCTCTGCTGCCTTTTCTTCTCTTTTTCTCTCTTGATTTTCTTCTCCTCTCTTCTCTTTTCAAATCTGTTGCTACAGTACCCGAACCACACTAATATTAACACCAAGAGACAGCCATCACATGACATTTAATGTAATGGTCCCACCATCACATGGTGTGGGACCATACACAACAAATCTCCCCCTCACACACCATGTGAGGAATTCGCCATACTGGCGATCAATATGTAAAATTCAATTTAGAAGGCTCTAACAAGCCTGCTTTCTTTCTGCAAAACTCAAACTTCTCTCTCGGTAGAGGTTTGGTCATCATGTCAGACACGTTGTCATCAGTATGGATCTTCTCAACAACAAATGACTTCATCTCCATAGCATCTCGAATCCATTGATATCTAACCTCAATGTGCTTTGATCGAGAGTGAAAAGTAGGATGCTTACTGAGATGGATTGCACTTTGACTGTCACAGTGCAACACAAAGTTCTCTTGAACTAAGCCAAGTTCATGTAAAAACTTCTTCATCCATAACAACTCTTTGCCCCCTTCAGTAAGAGCAATATATTCGGCCTCTGTAGTGGATAGTGCAACACATTTTTGCAACCTTGATTGCCATGAGACTGCTCCCCCTGCAAACTTCATTAAGTATCCTGATGTGGACTTTCTAGAATCAACATCACCAGCCATATCTGCATCTATGTATCCAACCAACACAGGTTTATCATTACCAAAACATAAGCTGAAACTAGAAGTACCTTTGAGATACCTGAGTATCTATTTCACTGCTGACCAGTGTTCTTTACCAGGATTGGAGAGAAACCGACTAACCACACCAATTGCATGAGCTATATCCGGCCTTGTGCAAACCATGACATACATCAAGCTACCAACTGCGGATGTATAAGGAACCTTTTTCATCTCATCTTTTTCTTCATCACTTGAAGGACACTGCTTAGAACTTAGTTTAAAGTGGCTTGCAAGTGGAGAACAAACAGGTTTGGAGTTGCTCATGTTGAATCTCTTAAGTACCTTTTGAACATATCTCTTCTGAGATAGCCAAAGTTTCCCCTTCTTCCTGTCACGTGTGATCTTCATACCAAGAATCTGTTTTGCTGGTCCCAAGTCTTTCATTGCAAAAGACTTGCTCAACTCTTCCTTCAACATCTGAATCTTCTTAGCATCATGGCCAACAATCAACATATCATCCACATACAACAAGAGAATAATAAAGTTTCCATCTGGAAACCTTTTTATAAATACACAATGATCAGAAATGGTCCTGTCATAACCATGATCCACCATAAAAGAATCAAACTTCTTATACCATTGTCTTGGAGCTTGCTTTAACCCATATAAGCTCTTTTTCAACTTACAAACTAGCTGCTCTTTACCTTTTACTTCAAAACCTTTAGGCTGCTCCATATAGATCTCCTCATCCAATTCACCATGGAGAAAGGCAGTTTTCACATCAAGTTGTTCTACTTCAAGATTCAAACTAGCAGCTAAGCCAAACACAACTCGGATTGAAGACATCTTGACCACTGGTGAAAAGATTTCTTCAAAATCAATACCCTTCTTCTGTCCGAAGCCTTTCACAACCAATCTTGCCTTGTACCTTGGCTGTGAGCAATGTTCATCAATTTTCAACCTGAACACCCATTTGTTCTTGAGTGCTCTTTTACCTTTAGGAAGCTTCACTAACTCAAAGGTATGGTTTTCATGCAAGGATTTCATCTCTTCTTGCATTGCTTTCAACCACTCACTTTTTTTTTTCATGTGACATAGCTTCATCAAAGCATTCTGGCTCTCCCCCATCAGTGACCAACACATACTCATGAGGAGAATATCTGGTGGAAGGTTGGCGAAGTCTAGTTGACCTTCTCAATTGTGGCTCATCTGGAGCTTCCTGCATAACCTGTTCAGGAATAACATCAACATCATCATTAGTTGCTTCAGGATCACCAACTAATGACTCAATAAGAGAACCACCACCATCATCATTTTGCAAGTCTCCCCCGTGATTAGCAGGCATTAAAGGCAACTGTGGAGTAGGTCTTGGATTTGAATTAGTTGGAATAAAAACAGTAGACTCTGTTTTCTCCTTTTGTTCAAAGTCTTCAATGGTTTGATCTTCAAAGAAGATAACATCTCTGCTTCTTACAATTTTCTTCTCCTTTGGATCCCACAACCTATAGCCAAACTCATCATCTTCAAAGCCTAAGAAAATGCACTGCTTTGTCTTGCTGTCAAGCTTAGACCTTTCATCTTTATGAACATGTACAAATGCCCTGCATCCAAACACTCTTAAGTGTGCATAAAAGATATCCTTTCCTTTCCAAACTCTATCTGGAACATCAAATTCAAGAGGAACTGATGGAGAAAGGTTGATCATCGCAACTGCAGTCTTCATTGCTTCACCCCAAAAGGACTTAGGCAGCTTTGCATGAGAGAGCATACATCTAATTCTTTCAACAATGGTTCTGTTCATTCTCTTAGCCACTCCATTCTGCTGTGGAGTCTTAGGAACTGTCTTTTCTAACTTGATACCATGTTCCCTGCAGTACTTCTCAAAAGGACCTCTGTATTCACCACCATTGTCAGCTCGAACACATTTGAGCTTTCTACCAGTTTCTCTTTCAACTCTGGCATGGAAATCCTTAAAGACATCAAGCACTTGATCTTTGGATTTCAAACAAGTGGCCCAAATTTTCCTGGAGTGATCATCAATAAAACTAACAAAGTACAATGCACCTCCAAGAGATTTGTCAATCATAGAACTGTCTTTTCTAACTTGATACCATGTTCCCTGCAAGGACCTCTGTATTCACCACCATTGTCAGCTCGAACACATTTGAGCTTTTTACCAGTTTCTCTTTCAACTCTGGCATGGAAATCCTTAAAGACATCAAGCACTTGATCTTTGGATTTCAAACAAGTGGCTCAAATTTTCCTGGAGTGATCATCAATAAAACTAACAAAGTACAATGCACCTCCAAGAGATTTGTCAATCATAGAGCAAACATCAGTATGAACTAAATCAATAACATGTGATCTTCTATGTGAAGGTGATCTTTGAAACGCAACTCTATGTTGTTTGCCAACTAAACAATGAGTACATGTGTTCAAGTTCATACCTTTTAATGGAAGGTAGTTCTTCTTGGCAAGGATACCAAGGCCTTTCTCACTCAAATATCCAAGCCGCTTATGCCATAGATCAGTAGAGCAATCTTCAATTGCATTCACCTCCCCTTTGATCACCTTAGCTTGTGACATGTAAAGACCCATCTTCTTCCCTTTAGCAACAATCAGAGAATTTCTGGAGAGCTTCCATTTACCATCTCCAAAGTAATTGTGATAGACTTCTTCATCAAGAGTACCTGTAGAGATCAAGTGTAGGCGCATATCAGGCACATGCCTAACATCTTTGAGTAGCAACTTGCACCCAGTATTGGTTTCCAACCAAATATCTCCAATGCCTACAACACTAGCCATCCCTTGATTTCCCATCCTAACTTGACCAAAGTCACCAGCAGTGTAGGATGTGTAAAAATCACGTCGGGGTGTAACATGGTAAGAAGCTGCTGAATCTGCAACCCAGGTGGTATCCTGACATGCAAGATTAACACAACCATCATCACAAACAATGGCAACATCACCATCAAATACAACTGCAGCTGTACCATTCTCTTTATTCTTATCTTCATCTTTACCCTTTTTATCTCTTTTATACTTTCTGCAATCCTTTTGCATATGCCCTGGCTTGTCACAATAATAGCACTTAAAACCCTTCCTTGACTGAGATCTTCCTCTTGGTTTCCATTTGCCTTTTCTATTGCTGGATTCTTTATCTTGCTTGCTGTAAGAGAACCTGCTTGGACTTCTCCCTCGACTTTCTGTAACAAGTGTATGAGACTCAGAAGTGCTTGTGCCTTTCCTCCTTTTCTCTTTATTGAGGATACAATCCTTCACTGTTTTCAAAGTGATCTTCCCATTCGGAGTAGAATTGCTAAGTGACACCACCAAAGTCTCCCAACTATCCGGCAATGAACTCAGTAGGATTAATGCTTGCATTTCATCAGCTAACTCCAGATTCATCAATGACAACTGATTCAAAAACCCTTGGAATACATTTATATGCACTGAAGCATCTTCACCATCTCTATACTTCAAATTCACAAGGTCTCTAATTACAAAAACCTTGTTTTGTGCACTCTCCTTGGCAAATGTTTCTTCCAACATCTTCCAAACTGTATAGCAGTCATGTTCTTGAGAAATATAATTAATGGACTTAGAAGATACCCATTTTCTAACATTAGCAGTAGCCTTTCTATTTAGTCCATTCCATTTTGCATCATCCATATCATCAGGCTTTATTCCTTTACATTCAATCGGCAAAGCCAAATCATTGCAATATAAGTGATCCTCCATCATTGTTTTCCATAGAAAATAATTTGAGGAAGTAAGCTTTATCATGCCCGAATCTTCCTTTTCCATTTTAACTGCAAAAGAAATTCAATCTACACAACCAGTGCTCTGATACCACTTTGTTGGGAAAACTCGGAACAACCGGACACCAATTTACCAGGATCAATTCAGCAGAATACAATTACAATTCACAAGTCCTAATTCTTTCCCTCTTTGTGCAGTAAAACAGAATCAAACAATGATGAAAAATAATGCAAAAATCACAAAATCAACACCAAGATTTTTAACGTGGAAAACCCGATATGGGAAAAACCACGGGACCGTAGTCCACCTAAAAACTTCCATTATCAACAAATAATGGGTTCACAATCATTCTTCCTCAGATTCAACTAAGGGATATAACATATATATCATCAAGAACAACTTATTCTTGGATTACAACAAGATTAAAGGAGAATTATTTGAGAAAAACTCACAAAACTGACAGCCCCGTTTTCTGTCAAAACGGCCTGCTTCCACCCCCCCAATATTCGATCCAACCGTCCAGAATGAAGATCAATGTGTCTAGAAGCTGCTGTCAAAATCTCAGCCCGATCCAACGGTGAACGAGATGAAAATCGAAGAAAGAATGCAGGTTGCTCTGCTGCCTTTTCTTCTCTTTTTCTCTCTTGATTTTCTTCTCCTCTCTTCTCTTTTCAAATCTGTTGCTACAGTACCCGAACCACACTAATATTAACACCAAGAGACAACCATCACATGACATTTAATGTAATGGTCCCACCATCACATGGTGTGGGACCATACACAACAAAATGGATAGAAGAAACTCAGACGCCACATTCTCCTATGTTTCCTTCTTTAAATCCCATGGTGAAATTCAAAACTGGAACCGTGCCAATTAGGTGGAACATTGGAGAGTAGGAACTAGAAGTCTTCTGGTAGCAATATTCTGATACAGTATTCATCATTACCAGTAAACGAAGGAAAGCAAAAAGATCATGGCCTAAATTTCTCAGACGTTGATTCCACTCATTTCTGCAATGGTCAAATCTATGCGTGTAATGACTATCCTAACAGAACGACAACTACCATAAGAATTTCTAGGAAGCCCTGCCCTCGGCTTTTGTTATTTTCCCTTCTTGGAGACAAAGCACAATAGCTAAAACAGCACACAGACAATTTCCAGTCAAGGTAGCCACCTCTCCTAGATTTTTGATTAGCCAAATCTGTAATAGAAGCTTATCGATCTGTAGCTACTATTGTCTTTATTCTCCCCTGACTGTTTTATTTGGTTCAACAATTCATTTATCCTCCGGCATCTACAAGAAAGTAGCGTGGACTCTTACACCAAAAACTCAAATCATAAAGCTCATGGATAGAGCAGTCCTTTGTCTTCCTGCTGTGGGCAAGTTATTGCCTTCTGGGATAGGAATGAGAGAGTCAATCTTTTCATCAGTCAGTGGCTTTCCAATACCGCCATTTAGGTGGCCTGCTCGAATGAACTCATTTATGTCCTCAGACTCTGACGTATAGGTGAGACCAACAATGTTACTCTTCACACCAAATAAGCTTCGCAGCTGTGTTGTTGCCTATCAAGAAATTATGATTGAAGAAGTAGATGCAAGTAAGTAAAAAGAACATGCATGTTCATAGCATAGAAATGAGAAAAAAAGGGACAACCATGAAATAACTCTTTAGAGTTAGAATATTAGCAAGCACGTCTATGTATACATCTTTGAATGGAACCTAAAGAAGCATGAAGAGCAACAACATCTTCTTCAAGCTCTCTAATCTGAATTAATGCAGATAAGTTTCTGAAGTTTTCACAAGGACACTCACATACCCTGCCCTTTTAATAAGCTGTCTCGTCTTATTGTAGTTTATTATTCAAGAGATTGCCTTAAGCTACGAAAATATATTATCTGAAGTTTAAGGTCATAAAACTATACCTCATATCCACTCGTTACATGAGCAGGCATATCCATATCCATGAGAATGAGGTCAAAAGAAGCCCCTTGACTATGAAGATGAATAGCTTTTTCTCCACTTTTGGCCACTTTAACTTCCATCCCAGGATTATATTCCCTTCCAAACTCGATTATCTGCGTGTTGTTGAATAAGCGATCAGAAGATTCATATTCCACAAGAAGCACAGAGAACTTGTCGCTAGCGGTTGAACTTGAACCCTGGGAGCTGCTCTTGACCTCTTCATGCCCCGGTTTCTTCTCTTTTCGGCTTCTGTGAACATGAAAATGGATATCAATTCTTCGAATTAATTTTACACGATCTTGGAACTTTAAAGTAGGCCATATCTGAAGAGGGCTCACGATATGATCCAAGACTAAAACTATATTAGCAATATTGGGATTTAATGCAGTTTTCTGGGATCAAAAGAGAACCAGAGTTAAGTAAGATGCAAGTTCTACCTTATCCAGTCCAAACTAAGCAAAAAGCATGATAAAAACTACAACACCTACCCCTCTGCTTCTTCTTCACTACCATTCCCCAAACCAAGCACATCTTGCTCCCTTCCAGGAGCAGTAGTTTGATCAAATCCAGTTGCACTATGTTCCTCTTTCGTGGTTTCATCAATAACAACGGTCCTTTCTTTCAGCCATCGATTCACATAAGCAATCTTTTTGCGCGCTTCAAGAAGGCTTATTCCACGACCAATGCACCTCATATTGATCACTAAATCACTGAATAACTTCAAGGATTCTTCTCGGTTTCTCTTCAGTTCTTCGATGCCTTCCGTGAACACTTTGGCAGATGCAATCATCTTTCGACCAATTTCAGTAATGTAATCATTCAGTTCTGCAACGGTACTCTCAAGGTTATAATAAACTTGAGAGGTTTCCTCAGCCATTAACATATGGGTTGAAATTTCTTGGGAGGTTTTTCTAGCTCCCTCGATTATTTCTCTGCGAGCCTTGGGAGATTCATTCATCCTTTGACTGAAGTTTCTAAGACAAAAACTAAGCTGTTCAAGTATGTGAGAGATTTCACAATCAATGAGAGTGTGATATGTGCCATCCATTGATGTATGTTTCTTGATTTTCTTGCTCTTGGGAGAGGGACCGAAATTGGTGAGTTTCCAGAGAGCGCCAAATGAGAGCAGTTATTTCTGTTAAGGAGAAGTGGTTCTTTCACATGCGTGAGAGGTGTTGGTTGCTAACTTGCTATTATATAAAAGAGGATACATTACAATTACAATTAAATTAAAATTGAGGTGGTAATATACAAAGCCGACCTGTGCAAATGATTTGCAGCTTAACTTGTAAAATCTGTAATTTAAATTATAGATTTAAAATTTTATTTTTTAAAAATATTTTTACTTACTAATACAATAAATAAATAAATAAACAATCTTGGAATTAAGCAACAACTAAGCCGGAATGTTTGTTTGAAAATTAAAAAAAAATGAAATTAATTAAAAAACCATAAAAAATTCAATCCAAAGAAAATGAAAGGAAATTTTGGCATGAGATTATGACAACTAATAAAATATTAAAAGAAAAGAATTTGAAAGGTGAAAATAAAAAATAAAAGATAAAGAGAACAGAATTTTGAGAAATAAAAAAAATAAATTGAGGTGTTTTTGCTGTGATTAATTTAAAATTAATAATATATTAAAGAAAAAAATTAAAAGAAAAAGATCTGAAAGGTAGAAATTAGAAGGAAAAAAAGTTTGAGAAATAAAAAATAAATATTCAAGTATGAATCATGAAGCACGACAATGACTTGTAGTTATGGTTTTAGGAGGAAGAGTAATTGCGTGTTGGGTCAAAGAGAGAAGGAGCGATTATCTCAAAAGTCGTAGGCTTTTGAAAGCAGCCGTGGAGACCTGCTTCAAGTCCCGTATCCTGATTTATTAATTAACTAATTCAAGTAGGTCCCTCAGTTATGATTAAAAAAATAAAAAAAGAATTTCTGAAGGGAACTCCACCATTTGCGGCCGTCCAATTTCATTCGAAGATTATTTAAATCCCCCAAGATGTTCTCCAAGTTTCGGAGGCAAGAATCATCACCCAGTCCGAGCTAGATTTTAAAAAAAATAAAAATAAAAAAGAAAGAAAAATCTGGTGTGCTGGCAACCAGGTTCTATAACTAGTTGCGGAGATGGTTAGAAGAAGTAAAAAGGTAGTGTGCTAAACCCAATACTACACAGAAACGGTTGAATTAATAAAAAGCATAAAACAATTCAAGATTTGCAGCATAAACATGGAATGGTATTACTGAATAAAAAATTAATAAAAAATAAAAAATATGCGCCTGAGGAGGCTTGCAATATGTAATTTAATAATCCAAGAGGTTTTGTAAGGAGTAGCATAAATTATAACTCATCTTCCTAGCCTGATTCCCTCTGCTTCCCTAGAGACCTCTAGACCTTAAGCAAAAAAGTTTCGCAAGTATATTTATCAGTACTAGAAACTATATAATATAATGATGTAATATGTACTAAAGCCACTTTCAGATTTATGATAGTTAGCAAATGAGAAAAGATAATTGACTATTTGGGATAATATTAATTTTTTTATAATGATTTATAAGGATTAATTAATCTTTTTAATTTTTTCATACTTAGTAAAATAATGAAATATCCTTGAAATAAAATTTTTTTAAAGCTATCATTCGCGCTTTGGCATGACATGTGCCCATGGTCATTCTGCCCCTTCAACTTATGGAATCAGTAGTCTTCCCCTTCAACATTATTGATCAAATATAAAAATATAAATTAATATAGAAGATGTTGAATAGACCACTTATCATAAAGTTTATGTTTTTAAATGAATCCATATTTAATTATTGAATTATGGGAAAAAAAAACCTTATTCCTTTTCAAGGATTGAAAATTAGAGTTTGTTTTCGTTCATTTTCTATAATTTATGTTATTTTTTTAAATAAAAAAATTAATATGTATAAGAAAAGAAAGTAATACATGCGAATGCGAGGATCATTCCTCAAGAAAACACAAGGAGAGCTGTAAGAGTGGGAAAAAAACACTCGAAATAGAGTCCGCCCCGTTTGCTGCAGAGTCATTTTCTGAGCTTGGCCTTCCACCTCCGTTGATAGCAAGATTAGAGGGGGAAGGGTTTGATGTTCCAACTGATGTTCAGTCTGCAGCAATCCTAACTATTCCCGAATTTTTTTTTTATTATTTAAAAACATTATCATCATTGAATATTTTTTTTTATATTAGGAAAAAATTTGACAGGCCCGCAGCATATCTTGGCCCACGGATCCAGTACAAACTAAGAAGGATTCTTTGTTTCATTAGGATGCGGACAAGCTAATGTTAAAGCTGCATTTGTAGCCCAAACAAAGCAGGCCGAATACGTATACAAGCTAAGAAGGCCTAACGAAGAAGGAATCGAGGTTCTCACGAGACTTTATGGCTACGTTCTGATCATCAGTATTATTTTCAACAAATGGATAGCGGAAATTTAAATGCTACAGAAGCCTCATTCTCCCACGTTTCCTTCTATAAATCCCATGCTGAATATCAAAACTGGAACCATGCCAATTAGGAGGAACATGAGAGAGCAAAAATTGTTCTGTTGCCTATTAGGAAAATATGATGGAAGAAGTAGATGTGAAGAAGTAAAAAGAACATGCATGTTGGTAGCATAGAACCGAGAAAAAACTGACTACTTCCATGAAATAATTCTTAAGAGTTAGAATATTAGCAAGCAGGTCGATGTATACATCTTTGAACGCAACCTAAAGAAGCATGAAGAGCAACAACATCTTCTTCGTGAAGCTCTCTAATCCGAATGAATACAGATAAGTTTCTGCAGCTTTCACTGTGACACTCACATACCTCCACTAGCCGCCTTTTAACAAGCTGTATCGTATTGTTGTGGTTTATTCTTTAAGAGATCGCCTTAAAGCTACATTATTGGAACTCATAATTAGTAAATTCATCTGAACACAATATTAATAGCAAACCAGATAAACCAGAACTGGGAGTCGTCCTTGGAAGGTGCTTGTGGACTGATCAACATGCCCATCATACATTACATTTGGCCATGTGCCCTGTGCAAGCTAAAGGTTTGCAGTCGTCCAGAATCATGGTTAAGGCCATCTGCCTTGTATATTGCCATTACCTTGATATCAGTCTATTGTTTCAAATTAAACTCAATACCGGAAAAGACCGATGACTTTCGGGTTCTTTCAGCCTCCCTTATTCAATAAAAAAACATGTTTCCATTGTACTGGTCTAAGTTCTACTTTCTGTTGTAGTAGATGCTTTCGTTATTTGCTAGTTGATCATAGGAGCTTGTTCATGTGAACAGATGATTAATAAATTCTGCCATAGTAGGTGATGCTTTTGTTGACATGATTGTTTGAGATGCCTTGTAAAATGTCCCCTCCGTGCTTTTGAATTAGTTCCAGTTTTTTCGTAACTCTAATTTCAAAAGAATTATAACATTACCTTGTTTCTTTATAACTCATTAATCTTTGATATTTTGATAGTTTGCTGCCTCATTTTAATGAATGACCTCTTGTGGAGAATTGTGCTGGCCGATGCCTTGCTGACCTTTTCTCAAGGGGGCAAAGACATCTAAAATAAAATTGGTAAAAAGAAAAATTCTGTATGTGTTATCAAGTATGCTAACGCTTCGCAAAACGAGGTCTGTAGAAACCTGAAGGCGAACGTGTCAGCAGCCTTTTTATGCTTAAGCTATTGCAAGCAACACTTCCTTATTCAACTTGAAGCGCATATATTATTCGTTTTTACAACTTTATCCGTAGAGTTCAACTCTACATCAAAGGACCATGAAAAAAAGACCCAACATAGACCACGGAGACCCAGAAACTCTCAAGCTTGTGATTTATCGGTCCTTCTTCGCTTGTTGGAATGCAGCGATCTATGCAAGACTCCGTGGCTTTCGAATGCAGGTGTTGAGGCCAGCGTCGATGAAAGCTTGTTGGTCAGACTCAGAAGTGACACCTACAATCTGACTCTTAACACCCATCTTACGTAACAGCTGTGTTGCCTGACATATATGTATATGATCAGGAGCAGATGTAAATATCATATAAAATGTATATCACGACATTAATTGGGAGTTGAATTTTCTATACAGGAAACGAAATTTACAATTTTATGCTTCAAGACTAAGCCAAAATGGCCTCGGAATCATGGTGGATCAACTTTCAATTTCATTGAGTTCCTTCGTATTTTATCAAGATTTTGCAGACTGACAGTTGTCTCCTTTTCACTATACCAAGTTAGTGGTTCATAAAAACTATCATTATATTATGATTATAATGTGGATGGGGTTTTTGAGAACATTAATAAGTTGAAGCTGATAAAAAAATATATACCTGAATTCCAGTCATGATGGGCATTTGATCGTCCATAATAATGAGATCAAAAGAAGCCCCAGCAAGATGAAGATAAACAGCTTCTTTCCCATTCTTCGCCTCTTGAAATTCCATTGCACGATGCTTTTCTGTCCCTACTGGCATCGTGTATCTCTGAATGGTCTCTCGAGCATTACGATCATCATCAACAACAAGCACAGAGTAATTATTGCTGGAAACATAGAAAAGACATAAAATATTATGACTTTTAATTTAATTCAAGGTGCACAATCATTGTTTAAGAGCAAATACACATGCCCCTGATCATGTTCTCCACTAGTGTCACCACTGATCAGTGCCTTCTGATTCAGCCATTGCTTCACATTAGCAATCTTCAGGCTTCCAGCTTCAATGTTGCTGCTCGTAGCACCAGATTCGTGAACAAGAGTCAACCTTAGTTCCCTGGTTTCCCTTTGATCTTTCCTCAGTGCTTCGGTTTCTGACTCATTTGCTTTCTGTAAAACCTGCCTCTTTTGATCAAACTTTGCAATGCACACATCGAGTTTCTTAACAAGATTCTGAATTTCTTGGTCAATTTGAGCGTTATTTCGTCAGCCATTGATGAAGGAATTAATGGCTTCGTGATTCTGAGAGATAGTGAGAGGGTGAGAAAGACATTTCTGCTCCGTCAACAGAAGACAAACATTTCTGAAGTCCATATACAGAGTGCAAAATTTATAAGAAGAATATGTGGAACAAAGTGAACAAGTTAGTTCTTTTCTACTCTGGAAAAATAAAAAAGAAAAAAAACTACTAACAAAAGACGCTCAAATATGACCCGAAACTAAACAAAAGACGTGGTAAAAAATTTAACGCATACTCTTCTGCATCTCCACCATCTTGCTTCTTGCTAAGCAAAGCTTGTTCCTTTTCTTGTTTCGCACAGTGATCAAGTGCATTCCTATTATCTTCTTCTGCATCTCCACCTTCTTGCTTCTTACTAGGCAAAGTGTGTTCATTTCCTTGTTCCCCAGCATGATCAGATGCCTTCCTATTGTCTTCTTCTGCTTCTCCGTCATCTTGCTTCTTACTAGGCAAAGCGTGTTCCCTTCCTTGTTCTCCAGAATGATCAGATGCATTCCTATTGTCTTCTTCTGCATCTCCGCCATCTTGCTTCTTACTAGGCAAAGGGTGTTCATTTCCTTGTTCCCCGGGATGACCAGAGGCATTCCTATTGTCTTCTTCTGCATCTCCGCCATCTTGCTTGTTACTAGGCAAAGCGTGTTCATTTACTTGTTCCCCGGGATGATCAGATGCATTCCTATTGTCGTCTTCTTTGATGGATTCATCAATATCAGTTGTCTTTGATGGTAATCTATTCGGGGAAAACTCATCCAATTCGGATAAGGCCTCTTTAAAAACGAATGAACTTTCCCTGTTTTTTTTTATGCAACTAAATTATTTCACTATTAGAAATGTACAATAATGTACAAGTTTCAAGAAATCCAAAGAACTACCTGGCCTTTTCCAAGCCTGCACTTACACTAACCTTGATTCTCTCAATTTCAGCAGACACGCCAAGAACAGTATTCATCAGTTGCTCAAAGCAACCTAGAAGACAAGACACTGGTGGCCTGCAGCCATTGCTTCAGGATCAGAAGGCAAGCACTGAAAGAAATTCAGCGCTTCTCCACTGGCTACTCGAGAGCTGCTTCTTGTTAGATTGGAATCGCTTGAAATCGGCATTGAAACAATGAGCCCTTTTTTCTCTTGACTATCTTCTTCTGTCTTGAATTCATCCATCTTCTGACTCAGCCATTGCCTTGCTTTATCAATCTTTGCCCTTACTTTTTGATCAAGATTTTTTCTCGCAATAATTGATACTTCAATTTCTACCTTAAAGGACTTGGTAGCGATGATTTCCTTCGAGCCACCATCACTCTTTTCTTGTGATTTTGCAATGAAATGATCCAATTCTAAAAATAACATTCTGCTTTCAAGATCAATTTGAGTGTTATCTGTTGGGGAATCCAACTGGTGATGTACTGATATTTGCTCATAGGAGACCAAACACACTGACATAATATTTTACGTGGTTCGGCAAATCGCCTACATCCACGGGAGAAGCCATTGCAATATATAGGGAGAGAACATGATTTACAACAATAGAGGAGGAGGAACCATCCCCTTTTTGGCAACTCTCAACCTCACTCTATTTCTCTTTTTGCAGTGCTGCAATGACAGCTACTGCTTGTTGCCATTGGTAGCACACTCTCTCCTATATTTCTCACATCTTTGGCTCTTCTTCCTTTCTCTCATTTTGCTCTCTAACATATGCCTCTATTTATAGGCATCCATGGAGGCTATTCTTGGTTTGTTGTCAACATTGGTGGCTACCAACTCTAACTCATTCAACAATGGTGGCCATCAACTCTAGCTCATTCAACAATGGTGGCTATCAATAGTCAATGGTTGGTGCCATCCATTTGTTGCACATGAAATGGCAACCAACCTAACAATCACCCCTTTTGCCATTCATGTGAAGCAACTGTCTTCTTTCTTTTTCAACACAAGCTTGTACCTTGCAGCTCTTCCAAGCTTTCTATTTTGAGAGCGTTTGTGGCCAAGTTTACAGGTACTTGTCAAACCTTTCAATCATCAGAGTAACCTAAGCACACATTTTCTCACATAAAAGGATCACTATAACCAGATGGTCTGCCACATCACATCTGAATAGTGTTAACGCTTGTCTCTGGAACAACATTCCCCTTCGAGTGTATCAACCATGCTCGGTCTAGAATGATTCATCAAAGCTTACAACACTCCCTCAAACAGATATTTCAAGTGCGACAGTCATTATCGAAGTATCTCAATATGATCACAAGTTCACCACTCTTTCAAGAGTCTACTCATCCAGGAGTTGCGTCTACCCTCTGTTCCACCCTAGGAACCACGCCTTACTTCTCCATGAGTCTCCCACTCTTAGTCTCAAGAGTCCAGGTAGTTTTCTACCTTTAACCATGAGGGCAGCTCATAAAAGGTTAATCTATATCTGTCTTCATACTCTGAGTATTACAATGCCATTACCGAGCTCACCACCTTGACAAGAGTCAACTTATTCCCAGAACCTGCGCATGCCCTCTGCTTCTTCATAGTAGCCGCGTCTTAATGCTCCACAAGTCATCCACTTATTGTCCAAGGCAAATGTCTTCTAGCTCATTAATCTTTAGCATGGGGGCAAAATCCATGAAAGTCAATCTTGCACTTGTCTCCATACTCATCATAGCCATTTCATTGGCTATCCATCTGTCCACTTCTATCTAGCCATCACATTGGCTCTGGGGCGTTGTGAACTGGGCTCCTTTCACGACCCTCACACCTTCTCCTGAGGTGTCTCCGCTTGTCGTCATGCGGCGGTCTAATCATGGGCTCATCTCATAGCCCTCACACCTTCTCTTTAAGATGTCTTCGCCTTTCATAGGTGATCGCATCCTCCTTTAGCTGAGATCATTGCCACTAATTACATAGAAAGAGAAAGTTGCGTATACACCTCAAAATCCTTCATCTCAATTTCTATGTTTGGAGCTTTTACGCCTTTCTACTTAACAACTCCACCCACACCAACTCCCTTTGGTGTCTTCGTCTTTCATCATAGGCGGTCGCCTTTTATCACAGGCATTTGCACCCCCTCAATTAGGTGCATCTACAACAGCTCATCTTTCCATCCTTGCATGTATTGAAAGATCCTTACTTGTTTCCTTTATCAAGAGCACAAGAGACTTCTTGTTATACAACTTTTTCATACAGTCTCTGCTCTGAGCTTCATCTATGAACTTTTCTTCTCCTTGCACCTGTTGTCTCATTGTAGTACCTCGGTGGATCCTTCGAGTACTCCTACACAATCTTCGTGTGTCCTCGTGCATTTTCTGTTCTCCAGATTTCTCCTTATTCCTTGCTTATGTTTGACAGCAGCTCACCCTGTCACAACATCAATCCAAGTCAAAATAGGGTGTCAATCTTTATCCCTTTTGTTGTATTTCTCTTCCATTGTTAGGGTCTTCATCAACTCTCCCCTCGAGAAATTACAATCACCGAATCTAACTTCCTTGGAGAAATCACCACTCCATCAGATCCTTGATCATACGGAACCTATCCGTTTCTTTGTGTCGTCATCCTGCTAGTCTTCAATAGTTTCATAACAAACTATCACATATACGAAAATAGTACTGTATGGATAATCCTTCCACTAAGCAAGTTCCCAGGAAAGATTGGAGGGGTCACACCGGTTCCGCTTAAAACCCAATCTCCTAGACAAAACTTCTTAGGCCATATCTATCCATCGTACTGTCTTTCCGTATATACAACCATTTGCTAGCTTTGTCGCGGCTTTTCTTTACAAGTGATCTGGGATATCCTAGTTTTATACCTGATTTCTCAACATCTGGCGAGACTACCAATGCTCAGATTCGTTAAGATTGGTCTTCATCAAATCTCACTCTCCACCGCAAAATTGTCGACATGATCGGGTGTCTAAAGTGTCCCCATTTTTTCCTTCCCTCAATGCAATTAAAATTCTCCATATAACAGTTCAACACATGTAAATGGGCAAATGATTAGTACTCAAAAGTGCATTTTTATCATGGTTTTATATCATCATTTTGCACTTAAAGTATCAATAACTCCTTAACTAAAGTACATTTTATAATAATTTATCTAATAATATAAGATACCTTTAATTTGTGGTAAATGTCCATTTTAAATGCAGGCCTATCACATAAATGAAAGGATTGATTGATGACTTTAAGAATTTCAATTGCAAAGGCAAAGAGATGATCAAACTTAGAAAAGAGATGTCGGTGCAATCCAAACCGGAACACTGTTCGGTAATTGGGTCATATCTGGAGCTATAGATCTCAGATTTAGGTCT
>SRLM01000435.1:224116-307363 GCA_015708895.1 Populus ilicifolia
TGTATGGTATAACCGACACCTGAGCTATGAAAGGAACTTGATTTGTTGTTAACATAAGTTATAATCATGAATGCTTGACGAAATTTACAAGTATTAGCATTAATTGAATAAGATGACTAATGTAATCATGTTAACAATCTATAATCTGATTGGAACCTCCTTTATGTGTGGTTTCCAATTGAACAATAAGAGTTTATACTATACTTGTTTGAAATACCATTAGTGGAACCTCTAACCTTGACATTAGTTATTATCATTGTTTAATCTTTACTTTAATATTCTATCTCCAAGTTCTCATCATTATCATCATCTTCTTCTCTTTTTTTTTTATTATTATTGTTGTTGTTGTTGTTGTTGTTGTTGTTGTTATTTATAATTTGTACAATAACCTCCATGTGGTTCGACTCCGGTCTTGCCGGGTTATTTATTACTTCGACACTCCTGCACTTGGAAGAAGACATCAATCTCTTTGTCGTGTCAGCAAACATGTGTGATTTCTTCTTCTTCATCTCCATCGACCACCATAATGACCATCAGATGCTTCCTGATCGGGTAATCTCTCTTTAATAATTCATCACCGCCATTTCTGATCTTAATCTCAATGATCGAACCATACCATTGCATCCGCAATGATCAAATTAGCTGGAAACAAGTCTGAAATCGTCCAAATCGCACTTCAAACGACTGAGATCTCATCAAAACAATTTTCGCTTGATCAGTGGTCCAGATTCAATCTCAGATCCGGTTGCACGTAAACTCCGCCACACAGAATCCTATCCCTCGGCTCGCGGCTCGGCTTGGCTTTAACTCGGCTCGGCTCACTCTCGGCTCATGGCTGGTGACGTGGTAGTGGATCCTATTTTGATGACGTGGCTGCTGACTGGTGCTGACATGTCATGCCACATGTACATGTTGACGTGTCTGATGATGTGGCGGTTTGACTGATCATAGTGTTGTTATGTCAGGTGACGTGTCTGATGACTGTGCAGAACTGCTGACGTGGCTAATGACGTGAACAGACACCCCCGCCGGCGCGTGCGGCGGTTTCCGACGTTCGATTTCGACACAGTTTTCACCAGTGGCTTCGTCTCTTCCTCCTCTACACAGTGGTATGGTCAAAATACAATTTTGACAACTTTTATTTTTGAGCAAAATCAAACACCACGTTAAACCATGTGCTCTGATACCAATCATTGGGGAATCCGACTGGTGATGTACTGATATTTGCTCATAGGAGGCCAAGCACACTGACACAATATTTTACGTGGTTCGGCAAATCGCCTACATCCACGGGAGAAGCCATTGCATTATATAGGAGAGAACATGATTTACAACAATAGAGGAGGAGGAATCATCCTCTATTTGGCAACTCTAAACCTCACTCTATTCTTTCTTTGCAGTGCTGCAATGACAGCTACTGCTTGCTGTCATTGGCAGCACACTCTCTCCTACATTTCTTACATATTTGGCTCTTTTTCCTTTCTCTCATTTTGCTCTCTAACATATGCTTCTATTTATAGGCATTTATGGAGGCTATTCTTGGTTTGTTGTCAACACTGGTGGCTACCAACTCTAACTCATTCAACAATGGTAGCCACCAACTCTAGCTCATTCAATAATGGTGGCTATCAATAGTCAATGGTTGGTGCCGTCCATTTGTTGCACATGAAATGGCAACCAACCTAACATTATCTTTGTGAGCCATTGTTCTTGCCTTGGGAGTGAAAGAGAGGGCTGAATGAGTATTCTATGAGAGAGAAGCATGCAAAAGCAGTTATTTCTATTAAGAAGTTGTAGATTATAGACATATATTCTCCTTATGCTTGTATGTGGATAAACATTTTACATTTGATGCAGGAAAAATGCGTGGACAACAGATCATCAATGAAGCTGAAGAACATAAATAAGCATTTTATGTGAAGAGGCAACTCAATTGTGAAACCAACAAAGCTCATAACAGAGAAGGCAAAATTTCTAAAAGCCTCATTTCCTTATGTCCTCTCACCACACTCTTTCTTATACACACCACTTTCTGATTCTCCATATTCCTTTCAGTTTTATTATGGAAGTGGAATGGATGTGTTTCTGCAGCTATACTATGAAACCAAGAAAATTTCCATAAAGGAGCTGGCAATCATCACTGAGAGCCATTGCGGAAGCAATTCCTCGAGAGGTACAAAATATTGAAAGAAGACAGGGAAGGAAAATGCTGAAAAGGAACTGTATATTTGGGTCAGCGTAGAAATCCTCGGAAACCCGTTGATCTTTTGAGGATCGGAAGACTTCTCTTGAAGTTAAATCACAGCATTCCACCTCGCATGCTGGTGATGCTCAGTAGAAAACGTTAAATAAAAGAGGGTGGAGTGCATAACTTGGGTACTGTTATGTTTTTACAGTTGAAATCGCGTTTTGTGATTTGTAATTTTTTTTTTCTTGTCTAAGTCTAATGAAGAATGAACTAGGTTAGTTCTCTTCTTTGGCTACATATAAACACCGTGGACTCACAAGTCAATAATGTCATTTTTGCCATAACCAAACACCAAGGAGGAAGAACAGAGAAATTTTTTGGCAATGTTATTCAATCAAGTTGAGCCCGATAAATTAAAATGATGATTTGTTGGCTAGGTTTTTAGAAGAGGCTATATTTCAAAATAAACCGAGTGATAGATGATCTAGTTTAGTTTTTTTTTTATTTTATTAAAACATCACCTTTTAAGTAGCCAGAGAAAAGAGAATATGCATGCTAGCAAAGTAAATTAGTCACCATGAATTAATAATTTAATAGCAAAACAGATAAACCACCTTTTAAGCCAGAATATACATGTAAAGAAGCAGAGCACACGACACAATCATCCTTGATACATAGAACCAAATATTGGCATAACCCATGGTTAAGTTTTGCAGAGCATAGAACAAATGTGGGACTAATTTAATTTAATTTAATTTCAGTAAAAAAAAAAATTAAACATGCAATGACCAACTAAGAAGCTGAATGATCACAATGCATAAATCTCTAAGCATGCAATGACCAATTACGAAGCTGAATGATCAACATCAAAACAAAAACGTGAAAACAAGTTCTAACAATTTCTACCACTCCATTCCATTTACTATGCTTTTGCAAGCAACACTTCCATATTCATCTTGAAAGCACAGCAATTATTAGTTTTTACAACTATTTTCTCTTTTAGAATCACAAGGTAGTCAGAAACTTTATCCATGGAGTTCATCTCTACATCAAAGGACAAAGGGAAAAAGAAAAAAAAGGAACACAGATCAAGGAGACTCAGATACTCTCAAGCTTGTGATGCATCAGCCCTTCTTTGCTTGTTGGAATTAGGGAATGTAGTGATCTATTCAGTATCCAGTGGCATTTTAAGGCATTCGTCGGCGCCAGCATCGATAAAAGCTTGTTGGACAGACTCAGAAGCGAAACCTATAATCTGACTCTTAACACCCATCTTACGTAGCAGCTGTGTTGCCTGGCATATATGTATATGATCAGGAACAGATGTAAATATCATATAAAATGTATATCACGACATTAATTGGCATTTGAAGTTTTTATACAGGAAACGAAATTCACAATTTCATGCTTCAAGACTAGACAAAAATGGCCTCAGAATCATGATGAATTAACTTTGGATTTCATTGAGTTCATATGTGTTTCATCAAGATCAAGATCAGATTTTGCAGACTTGACAGTTGTTTACTTTCCACTCTACCAAGTTAGTGGTTCTTAAAAAGTATCACTATATCATGAGTTATCAAGAAAATTTCTTCATTCCAATTTTATCAATAGCCTACAATATTGGGGTTGAGGTTTTGAAAAACATTAATAAGTTGAAGCTGGTCAAAAGACACATACCTGAATTCCAGTCATGATGGGCATTTGATCGTCCATAATAATGAGATCAAAAGAAGCCCCAGCAAGATGAAGATAAACAGCTTCTTTCCCATTCTTCGCCTCTTGAAATTCCAATGTAAACTGCTTTTCTGTCCCAACTACCATCACGTATCTCCAAATGGTGTCTCGAGCATTACGATCATCATGAACAATAAGCACAGAGTAATTATTGCTGGAACCATAGAAAAGACAGAAAATATTATGATCTTTAATATAATTCTAGGTGAACAATCATTGTTTAAGAGTAAATACACATACCCCTGATCATGGTCTCCACTAGTGTCACCACTGATCAGTGCCTTCTGATTCAGCCATTGCTTCACATTAGCAACCTTCCGGTTTCCAGCTTCAATGTTGCTGCTCGTAGCACCAGATTCGTGAAGAAGATTCAACCTTAGTTCCCTGGTTTCATATTGATCTTTCTTGAGTGCTTCGATTTCTGAATCAATTGCATTTTCTAAAACCTGCCTCTTTTGATCAATCTTTGCAATGCACTCATCTAGTTTCTTAACTAGATTCCGGATTTCTGGATCAATTTGAGTGTAATCTTCGTCAACCATATCAGTTGTCTTTGATGGTGAACTTTTTGAGAAAAACTTATCCAAGTCGGACAAGGCTTCTTTATAAACGAATGAACGTTCCCTGTTATTTTTTTTTAATGCAAATTAATTATTGCTCTAGTAAAAATATACAAGATTTTTACAAGATTCAAGAAATACAAGGAGCTACCTGGCCTTGTCCAAGCCTTCACGTACAGAAGCCTTGACCCGCTCAATTTCCTTAGGTAACGGATTCCAAGAACCAGGCAATGTATCCTCCGAAATGCCAAGAGCAGTACTTATCAGTTGCTCAGTGCCTCCTTGAAGACTAGACTTACGGTGGTCTGCAGCCATTGTTTCCGGATCAGAAGGCAAGCACCGAAAGAAATTCAGCTTGGAGTTGCTTGAAATCGCCGATGCAGCAATCAGCCCTATATCCTCATAACTAACTTCTTTTGTCTTGAATTCATCCATCTTCTGATTCAGCCATTGCCTTGCTTTATCAATCTTGGCCCTTACTTCTTTGTCAAGATTGTTTCTTGTGATAACTGATGCTTCAATTTCTATCTTGAAGGACTTGGCAGCAATGATTTCTTTTGAGCAGCGATCACTCTTTTCTTGTGATTTTGCAATGAAATGATCCAATTCTGAAAATAGCGTCTTACTTTCAAGCTCAATTTGAGTGTTCTCTCTCTCAGCCATTGATGCACTGTACTGTTCTTGCTTTGGGGGAGAGAGAGGGCGAGGGTATTCTATGAGAGAGAAGCGCCAATCTAGTGGCTTGCAAGAGCGGTTATTTCTGTTAAGAAGTTGTGATTTGTCACATGCGGGTGATACTGGTAGATAGCCTTTATATAGAAGAGGGTGGACTGAATAACCGAGTAGAGTTCGAGGCAATTCTAAAATTTTATTTTTTTCTGCTTGGTCACAAGGAAAGGAAAAACATTTTACATTTGATGCAGAAAAAATAATGTCTTTTCTACTATTTAACTTTTTTACTTTTATATAAATATAAAAAAATTATAAATTTAATTTTTATAATTTTCACATCAAACTTTTAAATTTTTTTTTGGTGGCAATACATTATTAATATCAAAACAATTTCTCAAACTCTTGAGAATTTATAAATGTAAGTTTGTTATCATGAAATCATTTTTTTAATAAAGTAAATTTTATAATTAAAAATTCAAATATTATTTTTATATCTTATTAGATAATAATTTTCATATTAGAAAGTTTTAATTGTTTTTAATTACTGTGAGAATATAAATATATACTCTTGCGTAATATTACAAAGATTTAATTAATTGTATAAATATGAATATAAAGTTATTTTATTCTTAATATATATATATATATTAAAACAATAATTATTTATAGTTGCTATAATTTTATGGGTGGCTAAAATAATTAACTAGTTTAAATTAATCAAGTTAATTGCTTGATTGACTCTTATATAATTTTTAAATGTTCATCATGAATAAATAAATAGTCAATCAATTAATTTGATACACAAAAAAAATTAATTAATTCATATATAATTTAGATTTATTAATTTTAATTTTGAATGAATTTTTAAAATTATTTTACCAATCCCTTTAAAATGTATATAAAATGAAGTTTATGTATTCATTTTAATTTATCCTATCATGTAGGATATAAATTAAGTTTTTATTTTACTCTTTTTTATTTTTTATTTTTATCATGCTTGTTGATATAATTTTTTGTATAAAACTTGTTTAAAATCTATTCCCAATCAAGTTTGGGTAACAATCTAAGGCTGTATTTAAGATTTTAAAAATAAATAAGATATATTTATTAATAATATTTTATAAAATAAATATTTTTCTTACTTACTAAATAAAAATTATCCAAGACTCCACTTGTAAATATAAATAAAAAATAAAAAAATAATTCTTAAATATTTGAAAATACTTTATTTATAATTTTGTTTAGATTTTCAGTTTTAGTGCCAATTCATTGTTACAGTAAATTTTTCAACAATATTATTTAATCAAGTTAAACGTGGTAGATATAGCATAGTGATTTGACAACTCGACTTTAGCCGAATTTAAAGGAAAACTAGGTGTGAGTCAAGTAAGTTTGGCTCGGCCACCTTTATTAACACCACGAATTAGCGACGCCACCTTTTAAGTAGCCAAGGAAAAAAAAAATGCAAGCTAGCAAGTAAATTAGTCAACAATTACGCAAGCTAAGCCAGAACTACGGAAAAGGGTGCACAACAGCATCATCCTTAGAACATAGAACCAGATATTGGGTTAAGTTCATCTCTACATCGAAGGACAAAGGATAAAAAACGAACACAGACCAAGGAGACCCAGATACCCTCAAGCTTGTGATGCATCAGCCCTTCTTCGCTTGTTGGAATTAGGAAGGAATTCGGTGATCTATGCAGTATCCAGTGGCATTTTAAGGCATTCGTCGGCGCCAGCGTCGATGAAAGCTTGTTGGTCAGACTCAGAAGTGACACCTATAATCGGACTCTTAACACCCATCTTACGTAGCAGCTGTGTTGTCTGACATATATGTATATGATCAGGAACAGATGTAAGAATCATATAAAATGTATATCACAACATTAATTGGCAGTTGAAGATTTTATACAGGGAACGAAATTTACAATTTTATGCTTCAGGACTGGACCAAAATGGCCTCAGAATCATTATGGGTCAACTTTCAATTTCAGATTTTGCAGACTGACAGTTATTTCACCAAGTTGGTGATTCTTAAAAACTATCACTATATCATGATTTATCAAGAAAATGAAGAAGAAGCTTTCTTTATTCCAATTTTATCCAAAAAACTACAATGAGATCAAAAGAAGCCCCAGCATATGAATATTGTCCATGGATAATAATAATTGGTTGAAGCTGGTCAAAAAAACATATACCTGAATTCCAGTCATGATGGGCATTTGATTGTCCATTATAATGAGATCAAAAGAAGCCCCGGAAAGACGAAGATGAACAGCTTCTTTCCCATTCTTCGCCTCTTGAAATTCCATTGCACGATGCTTTTCTGTCCCTACTGGCATCGTGTATCTCTGAATGGTCTCTCGAGCATTACGATCATCATCAACAACAAGCACAGAGTAATTATTGCTGGAAACATAGAAAAGACATAAAATATTATGACTTTTAATTTAATTCAAGGTGCACAATCATTGTTTAAGAGCAAATACACATGCCCCTGATCATGTTCTCCACTAGTGTCACCACTGATCAGTGCCTTCTGATTCAGCCATTGCTTCACATTAGCAATCTTCAGGCTTCCAGCTTCAAGATTGCTGCTTGTATCTCCAGATTCGTGAACAAGAGTCAACCTTAGTTCCCTGGTTTCCCTTTGATCTTTCTTGAGTGCTTCGGTTTCTGACTCAATTGCGTTCTGTAAAACCTGCCTCTTTTGATCAAACTTTGCAATGCACTCATCTAGTTTCTTAACAAGATTCTGAATTTCTGGATCAATTTGAGCGTTATCTTCGTCAGCCATTGATGAACGAATTAATCTCTTCGTGACTCTGAGAGAAAGAGAGAGAGGGTTAGAAAGACATTTCTACTTTAGCGAAAAAATAAGATAAACATTTCTAAAGTACAAGTATAAAGTGCAAAATTTACAAGAAGAATATGTGGAACATGGTTTCATCTGGATCAAAGTGAACAAAATAGTGCATTTCTACTCTGGAAAAAGAAAAGTGAAAAAAGAAAATACTAACAATAGAATCTCAAATATGACCCTGAACTAAACGAGAAAACATATTAAAAATTCTGAGGTACATGTACGGAGCTACCTGGCCTTGTCCAAGCTTTCACATGCAGCAGCCTTGGCTCGCTCAATTTCCTCAGGTAAGGGATTCCAAGGACCAGGCAATGTATCCTCTGAAATGCCAAGAGCAGCATTAATCAGTTGCTTATTGCCTCCTTGAAGACTAGACTTATGGTGGTCAGTGGCCATTGCTTCTGGATCAGAAGGCAAGCACTGAAAGAAATTCAGCTTGGAGTTGCTTGAAATCAGCACTGAAACAATGAGCCCTTTATTCCCATGACAATCTTCTTCTATCTTGAATTCATCCATCTTCTGATTTAGCCACTGCCTTGCCTTATCAATCTTGAAACTTACTTCTTGATCAAGATTTTTTCTTGCAATAACTGATGCTTCAACTTCTATCTTGAAGAACTTGGCAGCAGTGATTTCTTTGGAGCTGCGATCACTCTTTTCTTGTGATTTTGCAATGAAATGATCCAATTCTGAAAATAGCATCTTACTTTCAAGTTCAATTTGAGTGTTATCTTTGCCAGCCATTGATGTACTGTACCGTTCTTGCTTTGCGAGTGAGAGAGAGAAAGAGATCTAAATGAGTATTCTATCAGAGAAAAGCGCCAAATTTGCGGGTATTTCTGTTAAGAAGTTTTGATTGGTCAATTGCGGGTGTGATACTGGTAGGAAGCCTTTACATAAAAGAGGGTGGACTGAGTAACCGAGTAGAATTCTTGAGGCAAATTTAAAATTTTATTTATTTATTTATTTCTACCTGGCTACAAGGAAAGCAAAAACTGGGCTTAAACTGATCTGTGAGGTGAAGTTGATCTAGAGATGTTTGCTTTGCAGCAAACGTCTGCAAAAACAAACATAATTATGCTGGAACACCTAATTTTTTTTGTTCTTTACGGTTTAGTGTTGAAAATTTTAGAACCTCAAAAACCTTATCCGCGTTATAGATTGCATCAAATTAGGGGCTAGTCTTTCCCACAAGAGGTAAGCGCCAAAGGGTTTGTTTTTAAAGGGCTGTTAAGGGGATCTGCGATTAGCCTGATTTTTGTTTGTTATTAATCTTAATGACAATTAACACTGACCTTTACTGTCAAGATAGTTAATGCTGGGCTTAGGACGTCACTGAAGATCAGTTATAGATGTTTGCTATGTTTTTGAGAGGGAGGGATGGCTTTTGGTAGATTTTTTTCTAGTCATTACGATTACACTGACCCGTTTCGCTTGGCTTGAGGTCACAGAACTGACCCGTTTCGCTTGATAGATTCGTGAAAGAATAGCTTAGTATTGATAAAGGAAGTTGGTCGCGATGTAGTGGGCAATGTTAAGCGGTGGAACGAGGCGTATCGGAAGAATTTTGATTTTATCCTCGCAATTTAGTTTTACACTTGAGTTAAACAATCAGCTACATGAAAAGATTTTTTATTCTATCAATTTCTTACTATTTATAAGAAGCAAAAATCAATGTAGCTTTACTTGTCTGAATTGATAGGATGCACACCTTTTGATTCAATCTCATGTTTTATTCTGTCACATACAGGAATCAGATTCTTGAAAATCTGTTTGAATAAGGACAAAGTTTTGAGTTCAAATAATACAGAATCCTACAATGTTCCTTCGTAAAAAATCGGTGCATACTGAAAGGCTATTGATTGCATATACTGCGATGCTGTCATGACTCAACAAACACTTGCCAACCTCTCAGCCCATGTCAGTCTCACACTCTCGCCTGTCTCTTAATTACTCTCTGATTCCATGCACAAAACATGGCCACAAAATTTTTTGTACGATTTCACTTACCTTTGAAGCACGACTTGATTTTTCCCTCCTCCCCTGTCTCCTATCCACCATGGAAATTACCATTCCATGCTCAGCAGAACAGGAACATATTTTCCAAAGCCAGCATCCAGCAGTCCCGGTGCCGGACATCACACTCCCTGATTTGTACTCCAAGATGCTGAATTGTATGCTGACAAGGAAGCATTTGTGGAGGCTGTGACAGGAAAGACATGCATATGCAGAGGTTGTTAGAGACACTAGGAGGTTTGCTAGGGCCTTGAGGTCTCTTGGCCTGAGAAAAGGACGTGGTGATTGTAGCTATCCCAAATGTTGCTGAATATGGCATTGTAGCACTAGGAATAATGGCTTCCGGTGGTGTGTTTTCCGGTGCTAATCCGGCTGCACATGAATCAGAACTTAAGAAGCAGGTGAAGGCTGCAGATGCTAAGCTTATTGTCACAAATGACTTTTAACTATTGAAAGGTAATTAGTTAGTCTTATGATAATTATTATAACAATAATTGTCTAAACTCGGTCTGGATCAAGCTAGTTAATGAATCAGGTCCTAAATTACATATATTGATTTGGGTTATCTTGAAAAAATTAAAAAAAAAATATTTAAAATTTTAATATTTCATATAAAAAATTAAAAAATAATTTATTCTACATTAAAAAATATTATTATTTTATCATTTTAAATTAAAATATTTAAATAAAAAAATTATTTTATATTGAAAAAACACAACGTTTTTTTTCTGAATATATATATATAGAGAGAGAGAGAGAGATAGCATGTATGTTAGAATGTTGATATGTGTAAAAAAAAAAAATCAACATTATTTGTTAAGATGTGGACATATAAAAATGTAAAGGGCATCTACCTTTTCAGTTTTGAGTTAACTCGGCAAGTGAGATAATTATTTTAGGTTAATTACAGAAGTAAATTTTTTTTATTTAGATTTGAGCAAGGCTTCAGATCACCTGCATCATAGATAAATCCACCGGGCGTATTGATAGCTCTACTTATAATCAGTAATGTCATGAGTTTAGTTCAATTTTTAACGGTGTCTTGGGAATACAGGTGAAGGGTCCGGGGCTACCATGAATTGGAATGAAGTGCTTGATGCAGCTGACCGTTCTGGCGATGTACTTGCTTGTGAGGAAGTCCACCAGAGTGATCTATGTGCACTTCCATTCTCATCAGGCACCACCGGGATGTCAAAGGGTGTGATGTTAACCCATCGGAATCTGGTGGCTAATTTGTGCTCCTGTCGCTTCAGTGGAGACCCAGAAATGATGGGCCATGTTGCCACACTGGGCCTATTTCCTTTCTTTCACACATATGGTATCACTGGAATATGTTGTGCGACTGTAAGGAACAAGGGGAAAGTAGTGGTGATGAGCAGGTTTGAACTCAGGATATTTCTAAATACGCTGACCACACAGGAGGTCAATTTTGCACCAATTGGCCTTAGTTAAGAATCCAATAGTGGAGGAATTTGATCTCAAACTGAAGGCCATTATGACTGCAGAAGCTCCACTTGGCCCGGAGCTGCTCGCTGCCTTTGAAAACAAGTTCCCTGGCGTCCAAGTCCAAGAGGCAAGTATAATTTTGCTCCATTGTTGTGAATTAGACATGATTGTTGAATGATTTATTTCCAAGAAATGCTCTGCCAGTGATTCATTGTTTTCATCTGGTCTAATATTCTTTACGAAAAAATCATGTTCAAATTAATGTGCTACCTGACGTGTTTTTGGTCAGGCATATGGACCGACAGAGCACAACTGCATCACACTCACTCTTGGGGATCCTAGTAAAGGCCATGGCATCGCTAAGAAAAACCCAGTAGGATTCTGAAACTGGTCGGACTCTCCCTCGGAACACCCCTGGTGAAATTTGTGTAAGAAGTCAATGTGTTATGCAAGGTGCAAAGATCGAATACTCATAGCTTGACTTCCACTACCTTCACAGGTTACTGTAACAGAGAGGAGGAGATGGGCAAGACCATTGACACTGACGGATGGCTGCGCCATGGTGACATTGGGTGCATAGACAATGATGGAGATATCTTTATTGTGGATCTTATCAAAGAAATAATCAAGTACAAGGGCTTCCGAGTAAGACCAAATAGCTTGACTTTTCTCTTTTGGACGAACTGTTACGCAAGAATCATAAAGCAATGCCCACCATGGGGAAATAATGCGAGGGCTTCTTTTAATATACCAAAATCACCTTCAGGGAAATAATGCGAGGGCTTCTTAGAGAGAAGATGGAGACTAACTCGAAAGCTAGCCAATGAAACATGGTCCAAGTGGCACGGCCTTGCTGTCTCTTTTCTTTGATTGACTATGTGGGGATTAATGACTCCGATAAATGATTAGAATATGCGAGCTTCGAATTTTGACTGATATCTGTTTGGATTTTATAAGTATGATGAAGCCCGCCATCTGTGGGAATATGTTTGTGGGATTTGTGTCCTTTGTTACACTTCAAATTATTATTATTTTATTATTTCTTGGAGATAGATGACTTCAAAATTTAGTGCATTTTATTCCCTCTCATAGGAAAAAAAATAGATTAATTAAGATTTAAATCAAGTTAATTTTATTAATTTTAATTAACTTGAGTTAAGTTTTAGATTTAATTAATTTCCAAGTCAGAAATTAGATTAATCAATATAAATTAACTTATCTTAATTTAAAATAAAATTATTTTAAACCAATTTGCTTTCCATGCTATGAACTCCAACAAGTCTATAAGCAATATGGAACACTCTTGTTACTAAAAAGTGTGATTATAATTAAAATAATATTTTTTATTTTAAAAAAATATTTTAAAATCAATACTTCAAAACATATAAAAAGATTAATTTTTAATAAAAAATTTAAATTTCTTAAAAACATAATTTGTCTCGTATTCTTGACAAACACTGAAAGCTACAAATCCGCTTTAATAAACTGCGTAGCAACACCGCCTCTTTTCCACGAAATCTATTATTTATTATTTTGATGAACTATATGGAATAATTTATAAGCAACTCTATGTGTGAAGAGCACACCAATACGAATTTAACATGTTATTTTGAAAAAAAGAAAACAAGCATAGCTGCTCTCAAAGTCTTGGATTGAGAACTATGGGTATTTGCTCTTCACTTTATCACGTTGGTTTGAGTTCCAGGGGAGAGGTTATAAATTAAATATTTTTTTTTTGTGAATAATGGACTCAGCAAGAAGCCAAGGCATCAATTATTATTCAGAGCACCAAAACCCGTGGCAGAAAAAACTTGAAAACGAAAGGAGCAGTGTCAGTGGTGATTTCTAAAAGCTTTGGTTTCCTCAAATATTTAATTCAATAACCTTGGAATTTTAAGTTACACATGCCGCCCTTCACATGCACGTGTTCATGTGGGTGTGTGTGGCAAATCTGCCAAGAAAATTTGAAATGAAAATTTTCTGTTGACAATTTTTTATTAAAATAAAATATACCGGGGAGGATTCTCGAGGGTGCTGGGGGCAACGGTAACAGTAATTTTTTAAAATATTTTTTTTATTTTTAAAACGTATAAAAATGATATTTTTATCATTATTTTTCAAAATATATCTTTAACCATAGCATATAAAAATACCAATAAAAAATTTAATTTAAAATAATATAAATCAAAACCTCGTGAAATTCCGGTGACACCTGACACAAACAAAACGGCCCTGAAATATCCTCCGAACAACTTTATCGGCAGAGCATGGTCAAGAAGCCACGTTCTATTTTAAAAAAAGAAAAGGAAATGAATCAGTAAAAGAGCAAGTAAAAACTAGAAAACATAACCTAGTGACCTCACGTGGATCTCCTGAACTAATCATATAGACGAGATCTTGCATCTTTTAAATACCACGCTTTTTTAGATTTAAGCATAAATTAGTTTAAAAATATTTAAATAATCGCTTGGCCAAAAAGGCCACCGTACTTATTCAAATTTACCGTCTTCCCTACTTATTTTCTATATTCTATTTCTTTTAGAAATAAATTGAAAAGGAATATGGAATTGATAGAGGGGTTGATTCATGGATAGATTGTGAGATCAGGAATCAAATCTTGATTTTTAAAAAACAGAAGGACTGATTAGTTGGCTGGTTAAACTACGAGGACTGGGTTACAATTAACTTTATTTCTAATTAACAGTTCTATGCTTTTATATTATTAAGCTTGCGTGCTTTTGTTTTTAAATCACGGAAGATTTCATATTTTAATGTCAACAAGTTG
Source organism: Populus ilicifolia (assembly GCA_015708895.1). NCBI lineage: Eukaryota > Viridiplantae > Streptophyta > Magnoliopsida > Malpighiales > Salicaceae > Populus > Populus ilicifolia. Next base: position 238,386 of record SRLM01000435.1, read on the forward strand.
ATTGTAAAATTAATAAGTTTATCCTTTTTCATTTTATTTTTGTATTTTTATTTTTAAAAAGCATTGCCAGCTCCAATAGACCGACTTATAATATCTTGAGACTTCGGTCACACATCTTAGGTTGGATTTAATTATCGAACCAGGCCACTTGTTCTCAATATCATATTGTCAACTAGCCCAACTTGTTTACAATAATGCCACCTCCTATTATTTATTTATTCGACCATCATTTGGGTTGAGGAAATCCCAACTTGTTTATTTATTTATTTATTTTAATTACATGTAAATTAACAAGAAAAAACTGTTGAAAACAAACAATTCAAAATTGTATTTTTTTTCATATATTTTTTTCTGTTAAAAGCTTTTGTGACCTCATAAGATGAAATTAGATTTGAAAATCTCATATTCTTAAACAAAAATCATCCTGATTCAGTTTTTTTTTAATATAATGCTTTGTTAATATAAAATTGAATTTCATATAACCTTTTTAATATAAAAAAAGTTATTTTTCCCCTTTAAAAGAAAAAAAAACATAAATGATTTAGGCACATGAACCTCTCTTCTATGTTTTTTAGTTTTATATATTATTATTTGTTTCTATTGATTTTTTCATGGCTAGCTTAGAAGTTACCTTGTGATATCTCAAGTGTTTTTTAATTTTTTTAAATATATCAATTTAATAAAATTATATCATATTAACTTTCATATAATTTAATTTATTTATATCCAAAACTTCTAAGCTTGTCTTACTTTAATTTAATAACAATACGTCAAGATTTTATGTAATTATTTTCTTTACATAAATCCAACGCGCATGGCAAACGCGGTGCAGAAAATAACCTTGTTTTTTCTTTATTTTCCGAAAAACAGGACTGAAAAAGGAAAAGAAAAGAGCCCTTAGAGAGGGTGTGTCTGTGCGAGCGAGGACGTCCCATTTCCACGTGTCGATTATCAACTCCCCCACAAAAATAACATAACAGGAACCCACCACCCAAAAAAAAAAAAAACCAAAAAAACAAAACAAAAGGGAAAGGAAAGGCTCCGTGTAATTGCTGCATTTATTCCCTCACACAGTAACAAGAAGAAGTCAAGTGGTGTAATGAAAGCAAGGAAGCAAGCTCCTCATTTTCTGCTCCTCACCTTCTCTCATTAATCACAGACAGCATTAAAAATAAAGTTCTCAGGCGGCTTTTTGACAGAGATCCCTTCTGTTTCTCCCTCCCCTGAAGGGTAAGCAGTAGTACTAGTAGTTTTTCTTCCTTTCTTTTTTCTTTTTCCACTCTTTCAAGTTTCAAATTGAGAAAAAAAAATGAAAATCTGTAGCATTATTTCCCTTGTGATGCTTTGGGATATCACAATAATAGAAGAGAGACAAAAGGGTTTTAACGGTGGTAGCTTTTTCGTTCCTTCATGTCACGTGTCTTCCCTTTATATATGTAAATGGAAATTTAAAGTTTGTGGCTTCATGTAGACCAAAGAGCTGTGGAATTTCTAAAAATGAGGAATCCCATTTTATCAATCGTTAAGAGTGGGGACTTTTCATCCAAAGAAAGTTTTTTTTTTTAAAGAAATAAATTTTACAGAGTGCCTTTTCTTTTGTTTCTACCTTTCTTTTATGTCGGCTGTAGCAGTGGTGGTACTTTTTTTTTTTTATTGGTTGAGTTCTTGGGAGAGTAAGCTACGAGACGATGTGTCGTTTCTTGCCAAGAATAGGTATGATTGAGAGTGTGGGGGCCTTCACTTTTTTTTTGTTTTGTTCTGCAATGTACGAAGTCTAGTTTGTTTTGTTCTGTGTTTTTATTCTGAGTGAATTAGTGGATGTGTTGGGGTGGGGGGTAAGATTCTTTTAAACAAGTTAGGTGACGAGTCGGTATGATTCTTATTCAGGGGCCTACTTGCTGTAACTAGCCCGAACAACTTCAATGTGAATTATTGCTTGCTTTTTGTTGATGGCGAAAAGGTGAAACCAGGTCCATTCGATACAAGGTAGATATAAAGAGACAATTGAGATATATATATATATATATATAGAGAGAGAGAGAGAGAGGGAGGGAGGGAGGGAGTGAAAGAGGGGTTTTTATGATGAGTGGTAAATTCCTAGAGGAATTTGACGACAAAGTGTTGCAGGATTTTAGGGAGCAATGATCAGGTGTGCTTGGATAAGATGTGATTTTGAGAGAGACAACTTTGTTAGTTAACACTCTGAGAATTCATGGTTGGGTCTAGGAGAGGTAAATATGGATAAAAGTAGAGGGATTTGATTGTTTTTTGTGTTCGGTTTCCTTGATTTGAAGGGAGGGGAGATTTTTGTGTCAGCATCTCGAGGTTAAGAGGTTTCAAGTTGCTGTGCTTGTGATCTGTGAACTGATTGGTGGATGTTTGTGTTTGTAGATTTGGAGATTGATTGATTTCTGCAAGAGAATATACTGGGTTAAAAAGTGACCTTTATTTTAGTGGATACTGCTTTTACTTGGTTTAGTTAAAGTTTATCTGGTGCTTTGTTCGAATTCTCTGAGATTGAGATTCAGCGCATTTGTAGGCATCAAGAGGAGCTATTTTGCAATATTGGGGAAGAAGCAGATCGGATATCGTTCTCATAAAGGGAATAAAGATTGGCTTTCCTATTTACATAAACAGAGATGGCTAGCACCTAGATACATCAAGATTTAAAGGTCAGCTGTGTTCTTCACTTTTTCGGGGTCATGTGCTTTTTATATTATCAGTTTTTGCAGAACCTCTTACCAATTCTGTTCTATATCAGTATCCTTTGAGTTTTGCATGTTTAAATTTGCAATTTGATTCTTTATTTTCCTGAAGTTATAGAAACGTTGATATCATGATGATTGCAGGATCTGGTTTCTAATCGCTTGTGGATTACATGAAGTACTCTTTGTGAAGTGATTCTATGAGTTCTGTCTCACTGATGGAGTGGAATGGCAAACCCCACTTGCAGTGGGACTGGGAAAACCTGATAATGTTCAATGCAATAACAAATGAAAATTCAAAGCAGTTAAGCCTAGCAGATTTGGAAACTGATGGAGAAAAAGGAAATGATTCTGGGTTTTTCTATTCATCTGGGAGTGTAAGCAGAAGCCGTGGATCTATCTCTGACTTGGAGCTTGCTTCTTTCTCAAAGAGCTCGAAGTCAGCTTCCACCAATTCTTCATCAGCTGGGGAAGTTAAAACATCCAAATTCACTTTGGAGGCCTCTAAAACAAATCCATCAGATTACAATAAGGAAGAACTTGTGAAGGCCAAGGCAACTGATACTTCTCCCACGCTTGAAGCTTCAATTGGTTCAGGTGATCAGCTACTTGGTTTGAAGCTTGGTAAACGAACATACTTTGAAGATGCTTGTGCTGGGAGCAATGCTCAGTCTTCATCAATTTCTACAATTCCTGTGCCTTCCTTTACTCCAGCAAAGAAATTGAAGTCCAGTAATCATACTCAGCGTGCTCCACGCTGTCAAGTAGAAGGCTGTAACCTTGACCTCTCATCAGCTAAAGATTACCATCGCAAACATAGAGTTTGTGAAAGCCATTCAAAGTGCTCAAAGGTCATTGTAGCTGGTTTGGAACGCAGGTTTTGCCAGCAGTGTAGCAGGTAAAGCTTCTAATGAAATGAATGGTTGTTTTTTGGAAGATGACAGTGCATGAGAATGGGTCATCTTCTACTCGTTTTGTTGCCAATTGTTGTTATCTAGGGTGATACATTGATGATGCCTATTTTCCTCAATTATTAATTATAGTAATGATAATTCCCAGCTCATATGATTGGTGTGACATTGTCTGCATTTTGAATGTCAAAGGTTCCATGGTCTGTCAGAGTTTGATGAAAAGAAGAAAAGCTGCCGCAGGCGACTTTCTGATCACAATGCAAGACGCCGCAAACAGCCAGGATCTGTCCATTTGAATCCTTCAAGACTTTCTTCATCATTATATGGTATTGGTATTGAACTGAGTCTTTGATTATTCTCTTGAAGCTGATTTATAGAATATGCTATTGTCATTGTTTTAGTTTATGCTATTGTCATTCATCTTTGTTTTGGTTGTTTCTCAATCTTCCCATGTACTCTGAAATGAAGCTGTATAGACTAAGCTATAAATTTCCTTTTGCCTTAATGAGGCTAAACCAAATGGAGGAAAGAGACCCCTTTGGTGAGTTTTGTATGAATTTCACTTCTCAAATTAATTTAACGATCTTTTCCAAATAGAAATTTCCTCTAATCAAGCATTCAAAGGAAAAGAAGAAGATTTCTTTCTGATTGTAACCTGACACTAGCAAGTTAATGTCCTGATTTATTTGGTTTTGAAATCACTAACAAATAAACATAGTGTAGTATTATAGTTTCAAAGATTTCTCCCAGCATGTCTAACCTGCTTTTATCATTGGAACCTTCAGTTTGAGTTATGGATATTACTATATGTTGTGACCCTGTGATATGCTACATATGACAGAATCCATTGTGTCCATTGATTGTTTAATTTTTCTTCATCAATCCCCCAAAAGGCTTTCCCTTAATGAATTCTTGGTTAGCTTTATTTAACAAAATAAACCTGTGGTAGCCCTACATCTCATCTGTCCCCTATACATGTGGGACTAAATATTGTTTCAACTGGGGATACTTAAGTTCATGCAAGTAAATTGGTATTGCATGATAATCATTAACAAACTAAACATGATCTTTGTTTACCTATGCAGATGAGAGGCAACAGATGAGTCATGTTTGGGAAAAGGCGCCCCTTGTTCATTCCAGGCCCAATGCAAATTTGACATGGGAAAGCACATCCACCTCCAAGTTCACAATAACGAAAGAGTATGTAGCAAAGCCTGCAGAAATAGGTGGTAGTGATAGGAGACTCCACTTTTCTGGCATTGATCTGACAAATAGCATTGCTATTCAGCACCATCATAAGTCTAATGGCTTCTTACCATCCAAGGCCAAGGGCACTGCAGGTGAGGTTCTCAACCAAGGTTTGTTTTGTCTTCATTTTGAGAAACAAGCCTCACAATTATTGCATTGAGTTTCTAAATGTTGATGATTTGGTTAGTGCCATATAAAATTTTTACTTGGATTTCTTAGCAAGGTTTCCTTGATATGTCTAACAAGTAACTATGTGCAGTAGCCAATAGTAAAACAAAAAATAATATAACATTTAACCAAAGATCCAACAAGAGCTTGTTTCATATGAAAAGGACACGAAGAGGAATAAACATCACAGCATGTCTTTGTGAGATTCACCAGGTGAGTCCATTTTTAGTGTTGTAAATGGTGGATAATTTGGAAACTTAACTGTTTTCTTCATGAAACTCACAACATCCAGTTTCACCCATCTGTAACCCTAAATCAACGCCTTAAAAATTTCTTAAATTTTCAATTTATTCAGTGAGAGTTCAATGTCTATACATCTTTGGCATTTGTCATGGACCTGGAATGAGCTCTTAACCAATGCGATAAGCCATAAGTTGTTGGGTTGTGACTGCAGATTAGAACTAAAAGTAAGGTTGCTAATGCTTCAATCATTGGATATGAAACGAGGCTTTCTTATTGACTGATGAATATATCAAGGTCCAAAAAATGTGTCCCTCTATGAAATTTCTTCTGAATCAAGTATCAACCTATCAAGATCAGCATTTACAAAGTGATGGAAAATCCGTAGTGAAATTATGAAAATTTTACTTGAAGGACTTTGGAATATATTAATTGATTCACTTTTGCTTCTTCTTTTTTCTTTTTTTTGACAGACTTGTGCGAGTAATATATTTAACTGATGGATTCTAGACACGATGGGCCTTAATTGTAACTACTGTAAAATAAATAAGTGAATATTAACCTTGCATAACAAAATTAACATGTAATAAACTTGATTAAACGTTGTACAACATATTATGTTATTCAGGTTGCACTATGCTATTTGATTTGAAATGAATATGATTTTTTTATTATATTAATTCATACAATTTTTTACTTTTAACCTCAATGCTGCTAAATTGTATATAATGCGCTTTCCCAACACTGTTGTCTCTGATTCACTGAAGTTTAGGATTTGTCCACTGTCTGTGTCCACTTGGTCACGGGGCTCATTTGCTCTTTGTTTTCCTGCTATGTTTCTTGTGTTATGGTACGCTTACATAGATCCAAAGCTACACACATACATGTACATGCAACAAGGATGTACAAGATTGCAGCATAAGCAAAGACTATTGGTTGCTCTGGTGGCTTAAAATAATCCTAATGTGACACGTGGTTGGAGCCTCTTTCAAGAGTCAAAGTACAGTGATATTTCTGAAAATATCAGAAGGTTTTGAAGATACATGGATGATAGTTAGATACACATGATATACATATAATTCAGCAGTGCAATCCATGGGATGCCAAATCTGATATTTGACATATATACCACTGATTTTGGCTATTATGAAGCAAGTAAATGTGGCAAAGCCTGTGGGGTCTTGTAATTAAATTTTCCTGGTGGTTTACAAAATTACAAGTTTATTTAAGCATGCCTCTGCTTAATTTTGGAAATTAGAGATGTACAATGCGGTGGCTGAGTGCAAAGTGAATATTTTTCTGTGTTTTTGGCTTATTGGTGCAAGTAAGAGGATCTTAATGACTTAGAAGAATCTTAAGAACATGTAGATGGTTAACTATGACTGTTTCTAAAGTCATATGGATGAAGTATGATTTTGAAAATGTTGCACTTTATGAAGACAGCTAATAGTGCAAATCTTCATGGATAGAGATAAGCACTATGCCTTTCTTTTTTGGCTGGAGTGATTCTCTTCTTAAAATCAATGCTTAAATTTAATAGGAATGTGATCTTTTCAGGTTTGGACTACTCCCTCATTCCTTCCAAAGTGGAAGCAACACCAGAATTTCATCGTGCAACACCAGAATTTCACCGTGCTCTCTCTCTTCTGTCAACCGATTCATGGGGTTCATGTGAGCCACAATCTATTTCATTTGAACAGCCCATGCATGCAAATCACACCAGCATGCATCAGTCTGTGCTACACGCTGTACCCCAAAGCTCACCACTTGCTTCATCAGAGTACTGGAGGACTGAGCAACAGTCAAATGACCCTGAAGTGCATACCTTGAGTTCACGCACTGATGGTAGCAATTACCTTCAAGAGTTTCAGCTGTTAAGAACATCAAACGGGAATGACTTCTATTCCAGTCACATGAACTGACTGCTGAAGTGATTTATCATTTTCATCTTAACAAATGAAGTGAAGGTCAGTATCTGGTTTGACATTTAGTGTAGGTAAATAATGCTTTCATGTGCTCATTGTAAAAATTTACAGTAATTATGTGGTGGTCAGTCTTCCTTAAAACCCTTAGCACTTGTGGATATGGAAGTTATATCATAGTATCCTGCATTGGTGGAAATTATTTGAAATCATTCAATGTGGTAGTAAAGTCCAGGTGATGCCCTGCATGTTGCCAGCACAGGCTGTAATTACAGGGGAGCTCACGCTCTCTCAAACGAGAGAGTGCCCAAATACTTGAAATTTGTCTGCCCTTAAAACTCTTAGTGGATTCTGATCTTGGAGGACCGGAGGTCATATGACTCATAGTTATGGTGAAATTTTCATATCACTGCAAAAATTCTTCAGTGCCTGTAGTAATCTGACTAGTGTTTTCCATTTTCTTCAGGAACTTGACCATCCTGGCTCATGCTGTAAGGATTTGGATCGTGGTGGTTGTGAAGTTCTATGACATTTCTGCTTAAGTAAACATTTGGAGTGCTCAAGGATAGAACACTGATTTGAAGATCATCGTGATCCAAGTTAATAAAATTTCTAGGAACCTAAGACTTAAATTGCAACCTGCGATTGCCTTGAAGCATCTTGTAAAAATCCCTCGGGATCTGAACTACTGTTTTTTCTTCCGTTAATGGACATGGCAAGGCGCCAGTGAGTTTACCTCTTGAGCTGTAAAATGCTGGAAATTGCGAGTACTTAACTGCAGGTATGAACGATCTTTCAGCCGTACATGGTTCTGATGTGAACTATGAGCATGAGTGATTCGAAAACTTGTTGTCATCTCTATCTAAGTTTATTTACTTCATGCAAGTGCTGGCTGCAGACCGATAGTTTTTGGGGGGCTCTTCATGAGTTACCTTTTTGTTCGCATGATGAAACCTAGGGTGAGCATTTTCGGTTAACTGTGTTTTTTTTAAAAAAAAGAAAAGAAAACTAAACTGATACTTGCATATAAAGAAGTAATGTTACTATGAATGACAATTTTTTGAAAAAAAAAAGGATTTCTTTTATATTTATTCTTATGAAGTTATATTATAAGTAATATCTTTTATAGTTATTCTTAAAGGTTTAAAAGCAACTTAATAATTAAAAGATTAGAAATTAATTTTTTTAATTTTAATAATATCTTTTATAGTCACACGTTGTTCTAATTTTTTTTTATAGAGAAATAATTTTAGAGTAGAAATGACAAATGAAGAATTGTTTTTTGAAATTATTTCCTGAACAGCTTCAGGAATATAGGGGGTCGCCTTCTACCACCAAAAAGGAATATGCTGACGTGATTTCTTTCACGCGATCCTTTGATCCTTTTTAAGCTGGTGTTCGGTAGAGAGCAGAAGGATTAAAGTTTAAAGTTTTATATTATCAGTAAAGATTTGTTTCTTGATGATTTTTCAAAAAAAAAATTATCATCTGTATTTTATTGTATATTTTCCAAACAACTTGATAATTAAAAGATTAGATCAAGATATTAACTAGTTTAATACAATTTTAAATATCCAACTTAATCACAGAAATATAATGCATAAAATCTTAGACAAGATAACATGATTTAAAAAAAATAAACAAAAATGATATATTTCATTATATTAATATTACAGTAAAAAAAGAAAAAACAAGAAATTCAACAACGTAAATCATTGAAAAAACAATAATATAAAGGGGAGAAAAAGGATCTCGAGCCTCGACTTGCTTGGGCTCGAGTATATGCCCCTTTAATTCCTTTTTAGATAAAACACGACGTCATTCGCATGATGACATGTCATCCGTTCATCATCTCTCCCTCGTTACTTGCTGGATTTTAGGCAATCATGTCAAATTTTGACGAGCTACAAGGCAATTACATCAATTTCTGCCTCGAAGACACATGGAATTGAGCTTCGTCTTGTCCCCAACATCTCGCATTAACTGAGATTTATCCTTTACTAGATTAGCTTCCTACTCTCACGCAAAATGCTTCATCAGGTAACTCCATCGTTTTATCACCTCTTTCCATTTTAATGTTAAAAGTAATAGCTACTCAATTTGTGCAAAGCAGGCAACTGCACCACGAAGAATGGAAAGCAAAAAACAGGTGGTTCAGGGAGGGATAATGAAACAGGCAAGGTCACTGAGGTTCGGACCGATGGTGAGGGGTTTGGGAGCGCCAATATCCCTCTCCTCAGAAGCAACGCTGATTAACCTTCTTTTCAGGTCTGACCTCGAATTCATCATGAACAGTGCGCGTGGAAGATCAAGGAACCACGGGAGCTTAGGAAACAATTCTGCAGGGGAACCACGTTCCAGAATTCCAACCATTCTAAAATGAGAGTAATCCACTGAACAATAATGACACCGAAAACAGAATGGAATCATAATTCCACTAAAAGATGGAATGTGCATCCATCACACTAAAATGAGATTTATCCACTGAATAGTAATGGCATTAAAATATGGGAAAACAATCCCTCTAAGGTGGTTCAACCCCATGCCAGTTCTAAAAACAATCTGTCTCCTCGGAGAGAACAAAAGGAGATTAGAATGTCACCACGCACTTCTGAACGAGGAAATTGCAGGCTAAAGGGGACTAAACAAAGTTATGCACCTACTGCTAGTGCAAACATACCTTCCATCCACGAACCACAACCAGCTCAAAAAAATTTGCCAGTCGAACAATGGGTGTCAAATACATATATATATATATATAAAAGCTACCCAAAACCTTCACATAGGATCAAACATGCCAGTCCTGACAGTCCCTGCTCTAATTTTACAAATCAAGAATCCAAACTCCAGACCGTGTCACACACAACTAGAAGGGAAAGGAACCTAATTAAGTTGTCAACTAATTTCAATGGCATAGACACAATTTCATCAAATGAGAAAGAAATATGAAGACTGCAGTATTCTAAATTAATGGTATCATCCCACTGGAATAGATGAATGATTCCAAAAGTACAAATGCCTAACTGATAGAACCATAACCAACCTGTAGAATCTCAACCACATTAATCTGGCAGACACATAATGCATCAAATGATCCATAAAGACCAGTAGACCACAATACCATCGCTGGTAATACAACTTGACAGACATCATGAGAAGGTATGGTTACTCGACAACCGCTGCAACATGAGGACGACAAGACTGACTTTCAGACACCCATATTGAGCAATGCTGGACGACAACTCTGGACCTTCTCAAACCCCAAACATGTCCTAGAACTCACTGGAACAGTAGACAATTGTAAATCAATGGTTGCCATGAGAGAGATAGTTGACAATTAGTGAAGTGCATTTCAAGAAGATAACAGATGAGAGGGAGAGCAGGGAGAATGAAGAGAGACAGGTCAGCCAAAAATCCTTCTCACTAATAGTCATTGAATTTGTGAAGGGTACATATGTGATTAATGAAAATAACAGTTCCATACAAGAAATGGAAATACAGTCAAGATGAATCACATGACAAACCTGTTCAACCTCATCTGGTTCTGGAGAAGGGGATTTCACCGACTCGGAAGGTTTCTCAGCCCCACAATTTTGTCTATTGCACTTGGTCCGGAATGGGTAGTTTATATTGTTGCATTTTTCACACTTCCAGCTTCCCTCTGGCATTTTTTGTTCTAAAGAAGCATGAAGCTTGTCAGTATTATTTCAGAATACGAAGCTCACCATGTGCAGGATTAAAGATGACTTACTGGGATTTTTGTCAGACTTGGCAGCCTGTAACGACAAGAAAATATTGAAAATTAGACAACTTACCAGTATTAAACAAAAGTGGAAGCTACAAATTAGGCAGATTAACATTACTGTGAAAAGGTTCAAGCTAAACCGATATAGATTCTTGTACACAAGATATGACTTCAACTTCCAAATAATCATCTAAGCTTATCCAAGTTCAGAGTCCCAGATGATAAATAGATTGCTCAAAAGGGCCGATTACATGACAGAAAAATGCCAACAAAAAAAATAAAGTGGTTCTTCTATCTTTATGAAGAAAGTAGCACAAACCTGGGATCCTGGCTTTGGTGTATTGCACTTTCTCATGTTGCAAAAAGTTCTAAAAGAGAAGTTGATGTTCCCGCATTTTGGGCATGTCCAGTCATTATCACGCGTCGCATCTAAAGTAGCGTTACAAGTAAAGATCAAGGTTAGAGGGTAAATAAGTTGCAAGCTGTTTCCCATACACATCGTATTGATGACAAACCTGAACCCTTCTTCTGAGATTTATCATCTGGGAAAAAACCTGGCCTCGGCCCCTGGAAGAAATAGAATACATTTATGAAATCAATTTCATATCCACAAGGGAATATTTCTGGAATCTAAAAACATAATGAACCATGCATTTAAATGTGTATTTATTTTCTTTACTACAAACAGATAGCTCCATGCATAAACACAAAATGCTCACCAATTGGCAGACAAATAAAGTGACTGTTGTATGCTTAAACATGAAATATCAAGTTATATAAAAACATATAAGCAAACTACGAGAAGCCCTTAAAAATACAAAGAAGGGCACATATACAGGAGCACTTTTCGCATTTATGCAAACAGATAGGAACATGGAGCAAGGACCAATTAAGCATAACATGAAAGTCATTATTTTAAAGCCCTGGACCTGTCTCCTAAATTACACAACCAATCAGACTAGCAGTGAGAATAATTACTAACATACCATAGCAGGGCCCATTGGCATACCCAATCCATACCGATCCATTAGGGGGGGCATTGCATACATCCCACCTGCAGAAAATTTAAAGAAAAAAGGTCATTACCTCATAGATGCAACCTTAATCATTCAAAGAACAGACATACATACATAACCTACAATAGAAAGCATCTGGAGAGACCGTTGGTAATAAAGAAATAATAATTAGAAATAGATGACACCACAAGTTCAATATATCAAATATAACAACAGAAGACAACACGGTCGAATGCATTAAAAACCAGGAAGAAAAGCAAGGGAGCATGAACGAAAAGTTGGTAACATATGGTAAAAACAAAAAATACCAGTAATAATTAGGGAAAGCAGAAGAAACAAAAATGCAATCCTAGAACACGATGAGGATTTTTAAGGAAACAAATAGGAGGAAAGACACAAGAACATACCATTTCCCATCATAGATCCACCAGAGTAAGGAGGTGGTCCAGACATATGCAATGGTCTATATGGACTGCCACCAGAAAGGCGGCTGCCATAGCTGTAATGATAAGCTGAGCCCCCAGTGAATGGAACGTCATATGTAGGAATAGAGGATCCATTGAAGAGGGAGGGCCCATATTGTGGCACACCCATATACATTGAAGCAGGTGCACCAGAACCTAAATATGGAGCTGATGAGTAACCCTGTAGTGCTTGCAGGGGCTTGGCAGCAGATTTCTGGTGTCCGGGGGGAGCAAATATATTGATTAGAATCCAAAACAAACGGCAGGAAAAGTCAAATACCATAACAAAATGAGAGTATAAAGAGGAAAAGTGAATATAACGTCATCCTAAATCAACCCACTTTCAACTAAGTGACTAATGGTCTTGACACTAGCTGCTAGATGCAGACAATCTTCTCTCAGTTTATAAGGTTTGGATCTTGGAATTACAAGATCCACTTAAATCCAATTTCAGAAGAACTGAACATACATTTAACACACCAACAACATTTTATAACAAGGAAAGCAGGTCAGTACAGTTACAACTAACCGAATTATGATCAGCTGGTCTGGGTTGGGTACAATTGCGCATATTACAAGTTGTCCTGAATGAAAAGTTGACATTGCCGCAGCTTGGACAAGTCCAGTCATCCTCCCTGCGACTACCTACACGAGAAAGCACACAACTTATTTCCAACTTCATGACCAAAAGCAGAACCTATTGAAAATGCATACAGTATGGCCAATTTAGTATGTATAAGTTCTCAAATCTTTAAAAGACAAACGCTTATTAGAAAAATAAAGATATAAAAAGAATTGCATACCGTCAGTTCTTGCACGCTTTGCTGCTGATGAATTTCTGCTATCCACCTGAAGAATAAATAAACCGATAATAACAGTAAGAAGTCCACTTACAATCTAAAATTAAAAAAATTCAATTCAGCAATTCGTAATATGAACGAAACCCAACTCTTAGCATCCAAAAACTGTTAATTTAATTTCGCAATAATAACAAAAAAACCCGATCCGTTAGGGTTCAGTCCAGAAAGAAAAAAAATGGAAGAGAGAGAGAGAGAGCAAGGTTTACAGTTAATGCGTAAAGAATTGAAAGAATGAAAAGAAGAGGGACCTGAGACATGGCGTGGTTATCGGATGTTTAGGGTTTTTTCGGATTGAGATGTTAAGAGAGACTGCTTTATTTCGCCCAACTATAGAAAGCAGTTGTTGGGGGATTCTTCTTTTTGTATTTTATATTATAATGAACACTTTGGTGCCTCTACTTGCGCAAATCTTAAGTCTGGTTCCCTTCCTTTTAGTTTTTCTATTTAAGTGCCTATATAGGTGTGTATTATTTTTCCAACCTTTTCAATTAAGTGTTTTTGCTCTCTTTTTTTTTTTTTCTACATGAATGCATGCTTACATGGTTATTAAACTTGACCTAGTCTCTTTAAACATGCTTACTTTCACTTTGGTGCCTCTAATTAGAATACTTAATATAGATGAGGATTCTTATCAAATTGACAAGATAGAAGTCACGTGATCTTGCTAAAGCTGAGAAGAATATTAAAAAGAAAAAATAGATAATTCACTTGTAAATCAAGAAGAAAGTACTCTCGACTTTTATTTCAAGTATAGACTAGAAGTTAAAAAAAATTTCAACAAGTGGGATGTTTTGCTGGAAAGCAAAGATTTTGAAAGAGCTGACATGGATTACGTACCAAATTTAACGATACAAATAAACTTGATGAAACAAGCAATCTTGTGTTTGCATCTTGTGTTTACTGTTTTCTAGAAGCGCAAGATCCCTTAGGTCCTCTGACTCTTCATGATGTCGCTGGATCTGTTGCTAGCTATCTATAAATAATATTTGCATGATAGCCTATGGTTAAATGTGTCTTAGTGTTCTAAATTATTGTTGTATATCATCCTGTATCATGTGATAATAAAATCACTATATTTATTGAGAAGAGATATATTTATTTTTTAAAAAAATAAAACATAACCTACCTATTCATAATAAATTTAAAAAGAAAGGAAAGGAAGAAGAAACAGCTATATTCTTTGTCTTTATAAAGCAATTTCTAGATATTTTTCTCTTCATTCTGGACGGTTGGTTCAAAAAATAATAATGTAAAAATTAACCGTTTTGACAGAAAACATAGCTGTCAATATTACAAGTTTTTCTTGAATATTTTTTCTTTAATTTTATTGTATTCTAAAAATAAGATGTTGTTGATATTATTTATGTTGTAACTCTTAGTTGAATATAAAAAAAAACAGTTATGAACTTATTATTTGTTAATAATAGATGATTTTAAATGGACAATGGTCCCATGATTTTTATTGTATTGGGTTTTTTATATTAAAAATCTTGATGTTAATTTGTATGATTATTTACATTATATTTAGTTATTATTTGATTCTATTTTTTTAAAAAAAAAATTAAGATTTATGAATTATAAATTATATTTTACTAAATTAATTCAGGTAAATTAATGTCTAGTTTCTCCTTTTCCTCGCATAAATCACACACAATAGTGAATGGAATGACGTTTCCAGGGCTTCCAAGGTCGTTTACTTTTATAATGATGAATGGTGGCACCTTTTTTAGTCTTAGCTATTATAATCCTGGGTGCTCAGTATGCATGCGTATAGCTCATCTTGAAACTAGTGATCCACGCCATTGAAAGACATCTCTTTGCAGCTAATGAATGACCCTTTTTGCATGAATATAGATATACTGGTGTCAAAAGCCCTATAGGAAAGGTGAATACAGGCAAATTGTCGATCTTCCATTACCAGTTACCACCACCCTGTTTCGTTATGTTTCCCGGAAAATATTTATCGTGAAATATGTTTTATGCTGGCCCAAATAATTGCAGGTGGAGCTGGAACAGGGAGTTGAGATTTAGGCATGTTTAAAAACCATGAAAGCCATTCTTCCATGCTAGATGATTTTCGTTTCTGTGAAGAGAGGCAGAAAGTAGTGCAGGTGAGCAGATCGGGGCCGCATGTAAGCGTGTTCCTACTCCAGTGGTTGGAATTAGTGAACAAAATCTTGTTTCCTTGTCTAAGGACTCGATAAAGAAAATGTCAAAGAGCTTTGCTGAGGCTGTTTTGCCATAGGAGAACGAAAGAGCTTTGGGAAGTTTTCAACTTGAAAATACACCGCCATTCATTCTCCTTCTATTTTATTAATTTTTTGTTCGTATTTAAATGATCTGGATTGTTTCACAAGATTGATGACGGTGATACGTCGCAGCAGCTCTATCAATATGACTCGCATACAACCATTTAGGTGGTGATCAAGTGGTAAGGACTTGGGATCAAGGGGTTTGTTCTTTCTGTGGTCTCAAGTTCGAGTCCTTGGTTACTCATATGATGGCTACTGGAAGTTTACATGGTCGTTAACTTCAGGGCCCGTGGGATTAGTNCGTGGTGCATGAAAGCTGACCCGGACACCCACGTTAATCTAAAAAAAAATATAACTCGCATAGTGTTCTGAGCTGCTAGTTCTGATAGCTATATTTTCTTTGGCTCTGTGTCGGTATGATATTTATTTCACAGGCTTACAAGCTCACATGATCATCGGAAGCAATTGGGGGGTGCCATTCTAATTAAGAGAGCATGGAAATCGAGGGGCCTTAAAGTGTGTGTTTTATGCATGTAAATGTTTTAAAAAATATTTTTTTAAAAAAATAAAATATTGAAATAATTTCTTTTTAATTTTTAACATTAATAAATTAAAATTATCAAATAACACTAAAACAAAATTAGAAAAACCGGTAGGATACTTTATGATTTTTGGTTGCTATCGCCTGCCCCTGTTTTTAACTCTCATTAAAGGCGGTGGTCGTGCATTAATTGGATTTTAGACCAGCTAGCTGCGCAGATGAGCGTGGGGATTCTGCGCTTTCTTTTTCCATTGATGTTTGACTTTAAGGGATGTTTGAAGGGATCTTTTCTTATTGGCACGTGTTAGCTTATATTCTCAATAATCAATCGGTTGGATGTATATATCATTAATTTTATTTAAGTAAATATATTTAATTTATTAATATAATATTATTTATCTTTAATATTTATTAAATATTTTATTAAAAAATATTAGCAAAGACAATTATAAAATCTTAATGATTGTAAAATTTTTATTTCTTCATTGTTTTCAAATATTTTTAATTAATATTATATTAAGATTNCACATGTATTTATAAAAAAAACTCAGTAGTTGTTTAAATAATTATTAAACTTAAGATCACTATATTATCTTATATAAAAAAATATTATATTTTAATCATGTTATATGTTATTATAATGAAGTATAACAAATTAAGATATAAATTATATGCAGATATTTAAATAATTAAAAAATAATTTATCATTCTAGATAAAATTAAAAATATATTTTATATGTTATAATATTAATTATAAATTTTCAAGCAATATGAAATAAGATTTGAAAAAAAATATATAGTATATATTTAAGTAGAGTATAATATATATAATATTATTTAAAGAACATATTAATATTTTATGATTTTTAAATTTTTTTCATAAATAAAAAGTTATCTTTTATTTTTCTTAAGTAAAGTATGGTAAAGAAATACATAAAACATAAAAAAGAAGAAGCTAACATTCAATTATATATCATTTTTTTCAAATAGAATTAATTTCTCATAAATAATTCATATGAAATATTATTAGAGTATGAAAACTTAGATGATGTATAATTACCTCAACTTTAAATTAATTATTCAAAATCAAAAAAATATTTAATTTTCATATAATTTTTATATAAATCTTAAAAAACTATTAATATATAAACCATCTATCTAATAAGATACTTATGCAAACCTTACATAACCATAAATCTAATAAGATACTTGGAACTACTTCACGGTTTCCGTATTGTATATATGCAAAATCCAACAGTTTGAACTGAAAGGATTTGGTGGGTATCCGCTTTTGACCTGACCGGATGAGTTCTTTGTCCCTGTTCCTCGCCAGAACTCGTTTCGTTCTATTCACAATTCCCATTCTGTTGCCATCTTTTGAACGAAAAAGTTTTTTAACGAGGAAGCAAACTTCTAAATTCCAGTAAAGAGGCTGTTTGTACTTGATTTTATCATTTTTTCCGGTGAACATGCTTGATTTTCCAAGTCCATATATCTTGATGAATAGGCTATCTGTTTAATTGAACACCACGCAACGCGAACCCATAAGCCAGCTCCGCGGCTTACAAAAGCCATAATCGAGGTCAAACATGCGAGGGACGCCAGCTCATGCACACATTTAGATAGCGAAGCAATATAGTCAGGATCCTGATATCAGAACATTCGAGCTCGGAGATAATAACTTATAACCTGATAGGCGAATGTTAACTTAAGTGCAGGAGACAAGATTACACAACTTGCAATGAGAGTTGGATTAAATCCTGAAAATTCAAAAGAACAAGTACAAAAGGAACCCAAGCTTCGTTTTCATTGCTTTCATTAGGTGCTGTTGCTGTTCACCCCTAAAAATGGAACATGAAAGCCGACCCGGCAGGGGAAGCAAATACGAAGATGGCAGCAACAATCACGAAAAGACCTGCAAGGTGAGGTCTATGCCGGAATCCAGTACTGGAGTCACCTGCTTTCTCTGATTGTGATGTTCCTGTTGATGTTGATGCAGCAGGAGTTGCTGTTGTCGAAGCATTTGTGAAGATGGCAGCATCTGGAGAGCTAGGAGATATGCCTAGAAGCTCTGTTCATTGACAGGGACGATATGAAGTTAGCAACTCCCTAGAGACCTGTGCACTAGCTACTAGTGCTACTCCACAATAGGCAAGGATCAACGGCCTTTTATTTTATATCAGATATATTGAAATTTTCGAGTCATAGTTGTCCAATTTTGCATATCCAGTCTAGAAATGAATAAGGATATCACTGGTTATTGATCAATAATGGTCAAGCATGGATCGTGACCAAAATAGCAGTGAACGGCATTTCTAAACGGCCAAGTTAGTGATGCACCAAAATCTCTGATGCCACAAGTGGATGCCTATGTTAAACGCTTGGTGAATCAAACAAAGACAGCTGGAGCCACGTTGCATTACATTGGGTTTTCTTTTCTTGAAATATTTTTTTTTCTTCTGTTTTCTAGACCTAACTTTCATGCTATCTAATTTTTTGGATGAATTTTTGCTCGTTTATATATATATATATATGGACAAAATCTGAAGGATATTTTATGGGGTGTTAATCTGTTTATGCATGCATCTTGGCTAAAATAGAAAGTTTCTCCAGCCACAGATTGAGCACGATAAATGATTAACATACACGATAGTATCTTTGCACAAAATTATACAGTAACTAACTTACCTCTTAAAAAACAAGACTTAAAAAACAAAAGCAATAATAAAGAGCATGAAATCAATGGCTGGGAGAGAGAGAGGGGTACTCACTAGGGCAGAAACTAAGACTAGCATTCTGCAACTGGCACGCAGTAGGGAGCTGGAGCAACTTAGCCTCCTGGATACCCAAGTTCTTGATCTGTGCACTACCATTACTTGTTTGTTGCATGATGAAACACAAGCATTTAGGGTCACTTTCTTTAATATTTTGCACTGATAGGCAACAGTCTTTTGTGGGCGTGTTCGCTTTCCCGGTAGCATAGCTCAGGCAACCCATTACTTTTTGGAAGTCACTGCTACACTCCTCCGTCACACCATCCCCGTTAACAGCCCTAAAAAGAGAAGCACTGGAAGCATAGAGCAACAAAACACCCAGGAAAAAAAGGGACTGGCTTCTCATCTTTGATAAGAAAGTATATTCTTTTGGGTTGTTGAGTGATAGAAAATAAGCCTGCCAGGGCTTTGGTATATAACAATAAGACCGAGAGGGGGGGGCACGGTGACATTTATCAATGCTACTGGTATTATTTAATGTGGTGACCTGATTTGTTGGATCTGGGCCGCTGAAGTTCGAGTGGGTCCACTGTTGAAATTGACGATGCAGATGGGACTTGCCCATTATGGTAGTTGAGGGGCAATTAAGTTCCTGGATCGGGGTTGTTGTCAGTTTTGCTGGCGGAGACTACCTCTGCCTTTAGTGAGGTTGAGCTGTAGACACCGACACGTTTCATGAAACTAGTATCGTGGCACAGTTGCGACTATTCTAACATGTTCAACGTCTTGGTGCTATTAGTTTTTAAATAATTTTTTGTATTAATATATATTAATAATATTTTTTATTTTTTAAAAATTATTTTTGATATTAATATATTAAAATAATTTAAAAATATTAAAAATATATTAATTTAAAATTAATAAAAAAAATTAATCTTTTTCAAAAACACTTTTAAAATACAGAAACAATCAGGTCTATTGCCGCTATTAGTACACAAGTCAAAGTAGGAATAAAATATAAAACATGAAACAAAATATTTTTTAAAATAAATATATTTTAATTATAAATTGAATGATATTTTAATATAATATTATGTTAAAAAAATATTTGAATGATGTTTGAAAATATAGTAGTTATTATGGTTTAAAGTATTTTTTATTTATAAATATATTAAAATGATATCATTTTATTTTTTAAAAGTTATTTTTAATATGATCACATCAACTATTTAAAAACATATAAAAATTATTTTAAACAAAAAAATTATTTTTTTGAAAACACTATTTCAATCGCATTTCCAAACATTACCTTATCTATTTAAGTTAACCTAAGCTTATTTGCGAAACTTGCGGGAATAACCTTAAGAAAAAATTAATTGAAAATCTCAAAATCTAATAAGTCAATATTAAATGATAAAATTAATAAAAAAAATTAATTAAAAAGACAAAATGAACTCAAGTCAATAAAGTAAACTCGTGTAGCTAGTAATGCATGTCATCAAATTTAATAAAAAATATTATTCTAATTATTATTTTTTATTTAATTACATGACAATAAGACGCATGATATTCTTTTCAATAGAAAACAATAGACATTTAAAAAAGTGAAAAAAACAATGATACGCAGACCCAAGACATGAAAATATAAATTATTAATAGCAAATAGTGAAATTAGATTCTTTTAGATTTGAGTTATATAATAAAAAATTAGACTATTGATAACAAATGATGAAATTATATTTTTTAATAAAAAAATGAAGAAAAAAAAAGCATTAAACAAACAAAAATTAAAAATAAATAATAACTCAGATATTATAGACTAACTTGTTTAACCTATAGGCTAGAGCAAAACGATTTTAAAGCATAAAAAAATATCAACATATTGGTGACAAGCCTTCCAAAAAAATAGATTTAAATCATGAGTTCAATGATATTTTGATTTGATACTAGGATGAAAAAAATTAATTTATATTGATTAATTTGGGCTAACAAGCGAAATCAGTAAAAATAATTTTTAAAAAATAAATTAGAGCTTTTAATCCCAAATTAACTCAAAATTTAAAAACAAAATCAATAATAAAAAAATAGCACCAGATTAAAGAAACAAAATAAGCTCAAGTCAATCAAGCATACTTGTGACACTAGTTTTGCATGTCATTGAATCCAATAATTTTTTTGTTTCAAATATTATTTTTATCTAATCATGTAATAATAAAATACATGATAATTTTTTGCATGGAATGATATATCTTTTAAAAAAAATAAAAAATAAAAGAGGAACATGTTAGGTATGTAGAGTTAAGGTAGCAAATGAAGATTATTAAGAACAAACAATTAAATTACAATCTTTTAGATTTGAGTAAAACTTTAAAAAGTAGATCATCTGTATAAACAACAAAGTATCAATTGCATTCTTTTATGTTTTAGTTGAGTAAAAAAAATACATCATTTATTAAAAAAATATGAAATTGTACTTTAAAAAAAATTGAATCACGGAAAAAGCACAAAACAAATAAAAAAAAATAATAGATAGGATATTATGGATTAACTCGTTAAATTTGTTACATGGATAGGAGACTCAATTAGGTAATCAAGTTAAAGAATGTGTTTTTTTTAAAAAAAAAAACTAAATGTAAAATAGAAAGAAAAAAAAAGCTTTGTCACAATCTTATACATCAAAACAAAATAACCTAAATGTGCTGGCTTTTAGCTAATTGAAGTCGCTTTAGTCTTTAGATGAAAGCTTGGCATAAAGATTTTGATTTCATGTTAGCTATTTTTGTTAGCCACAATTGACTTAATTTAAGAAATTAATTAGCTCTATCAACGCATTAAAATGAAAATAAAACACATACACTCTCCTCTTAAACAAGAATTTTAAGTTGGGAGTGACAGACTGATTTAACTCTTATATAAAAGGTTGATGGAAGATTAAAGTGGATGAGGTGGTGGTGTCAAGATGCTACCACTTAAGCTACTTGGGCCTTATCCTCTGAAGAGATAACGAAATCTTGACATAGAATACAACTCAAGACATCAAAAGAGACTCGTTAAATTAAAAGAGTTTTGAAGGATTTAAAACCATAAAATTGGATCTGCATCCAATATAATTAAGTTTATATTTAAATTCTAGAGATCTAGCCTCATGGCTGGACTCAAGAGAATTGAAACTGAATGAACTACTCAAAAGAGATGGGTATAAATAATTAATCGAATAGAATTTAGTATTAACGATTGACCCAGAAAAATTGATTATGAACACATGATGATGAGTGATGGGTACTTCTAAAAGACTTGAGTTTTTCTATTGTTCCTGAAGACTCGGTGTTCGTCTAAACCTAAAATTATTGGGTTTGGACATGGAACTTAAGAAAGTTGGTTTATTGTTTGAATTCAAGAAAATTGAACCTCAATGCATGACTCGATAAAAATGAATCCGGTGCATAACCCTAGAGAGTTAGATGAGGAGTCCTACAAAACCCAATATTAATAATATTTTTAAAATAATAATATTTTTAACATTGTTAATATGAATAAAAATAAAATTATTTATAAGAGAAATTATAATATTGATAATTAAAATATAATTACTATCCTTGACATGGCTAAACAATCTTTTTCTAATAATTTTAAAAAACTTTACTAATAATAACAACAACAATAATGATAATAGTAATGTTAATTTTTAATTTCACCCTTCAAATCAATATCTATAATATTTTCTACAAATGATTGAATTATTATATGAATTATATTAATTATAACCAAAATTATAGTATTTATAATAAAAATAATGGTATTGTTAATATTACTACTATTAATTATAACAAAAATCATAATATTTGTATCATAATAGTAACACTCTATTTTTTATGGTAACAATTTTAATTTTAATAAAGATAATAATATTTAGAATTTAAATAATAATATTTATCATATTATTAATATTATTAATCTTGTTTGTCCAAGGTTTTTGCAATGATAATTTTTTTACAATTTTTTTTTTTGGCAGGGGCCATGTCAAGACCTAATAAAAGTGAATCCGAACATATAATCCAAGAGTGTTGAGCACGAATACATAACTCAAGAGAGCTGGATCCTCATCCTGACCCATAAGACTTGGCCCTCGTTCGGACCTAAGTAACGGCAGACCCCAGGAGTGCTGGTTTATTGACCCCCGCGTGAACATGCAGACCCTTGACGAGAGGGTCTACAAACCTGCTAGCCTGGATCTGCAGCCTATCACGCGGGTCTTGCCCTTACTCCCATGGATGACAACTTCAGCGCTTGATGTCCGTGCCTCAGCAAAACCTCCCCCACTGTAGCCGTTGGAACTCTCCGTGCAAACATGCTTGTCGAGCACCGGGTGTTTATGGTAAATTACCATAAAAGGCAAATAAAAGCCTCGTAACATCTAACAACGTATTTTATAATTCCAATAAAAGAATTGTTTTTTACTCATCATATTTCTCTTCTAAAACATGTCAAAAAGGCTACAAGATCTTGCGGGTGATGTTTTGTAGTCTTTAAGTCTTATCTGGTATGTAGCCTGGCTATATTTTTAAATTTTAAATTTTTAGGTTTCTCAGCTTTAAGATATATTTTTAGAGTTTTTTTATTATTTTAAAACATTGATATTAAAAATAAATAAACCAATTATCTTAATATAATTTCAAATAAAAAATATTTCATAGAAAAATCTTTACTGTATTTCCAAACTTACTACTAGTTTGAAGATGTTCTTCAACCTCTCAGTAACTAGGATAAAGAGATAAAAATTAAAATTGAAGAGGAGTGGGAAAAGAGAATTAGTGATTTACGTGATAGGAGCAAAAACAAGTTCACATTTGAAAGAGAACAGGATCTTTTATAGGATAATAGAGTTTTTTTTTTCTTTATACCACCATGTGTTAAATTTTCAGTGTATTTTAATATTCAATTATACTTATGTAAGCTTTTCTCAAATAATATAACACTAAAAAAAATATAAATTATTATATTTAACTATACCCAAACACTAAAACTAACGCTAAATTAGAATAAATATTTGAGCAATAATGAAGCAATTAATAAAAATCAATTTTGTTTCTGTAATAGGACTTGTATGAATTGTTCAACCAGGTATATGATGATCAATTGAATCATTTTTAATCAGTGGTTGCAATTTGTTATCTTAGATTTAATGAAGCATACTTGTATTCTAAAAAATCACATAACTTTTATGATTATAAGTATAATTAAAGTTATAATGTAAATCAACAAATTGTTCTTTGTACCTTTATATTACTATAATTTCTTTGATGATTGCATCATATTAATTTTATATGTGCAAAAATATTATTGTAATAATCTAAATCACTTACTTTTAAGTAGTTTTGAATAATTTTTTTTTATGCAAGCTACTGGCACCATTGTCATGATTTTTAAACACTTTATTACACAATATAGACATCCGAAGAGATATTATAAAGATATAATGATTAAAAATAATTTATAAAATAAATTTTTAATTTAGTCCATGCAAATTTAGTTTATTTATTTAAAAAAAAATTCGAGACTAGTTTTTTTATTTTTAAAAATTTAGTTTATATATATATATATATATGAAGTTGCTATAAAAAAAGTTATTTTAAGTTTCTTTAGAAAAGGGGAAATTGCATGCTTACCAAGTCAATAGGCGGGCATGGAAAATCTTATTGACCCGTGGAAGTCAAGTATTGAATCCAATAATAATTCAGCAAAAATTGGAAAAAAAAAAAACAATCAGTAATTTGTTAGAAGCAACACCACAAAACATCCAAAGAGACGATACAATTTACAGACAACGTGTGCACAACTCCCAAGTCCTAAAATTATATGGGTATTTATGTCCAAAAACAAAACCTTCACTCATTATCTATTTATGCTCTCTTCCATTCTTCCACTCATGTCCTATCTCTCTATATAACGAACAACAATCTTGCCAGACACAGCTCCTCCACCCAAGCCCAAGACAAGCAAGATTCTCTCCTCCTTTCTTTCCCTTTTCCAAAGAATCCAATCATAAATTCTATCAAGAGAGAAAAAGAGATGAAGAGAACCCAATTTACTCCGGAAAAATCCTGTCTACTCGCAGTGGCTTTATCCGGTCTGATCATCGGTGCGTTTCTCTTTTCAAACTTAATCCGGTCGGTTGATAACATCTCTTCCTTCGGCCTCTGCTCCTTAGCTTCTGCCAAAGCCCGCGCCGCCGCGGATTACGACGCTACACCAACTCAACTCCAATCTATCGTTCACTATGCAACGTCAAAGATCGTCCCACAACAATCTTTGGCCGAAATCTCAGTCACTTTCGATGTCCTCAAAACGCGTTCACCTTGCAACTTCCTTGTATTTGGTCTCGGTTTTGATTCTCTCATGTGGACATCATTAAATCCACATGGCACCACTTTATTTCTCGAAGAAGATCCCAAATGGGTTCAGACAATCGTCAAAAAAGCCCCAACGTTAAATGCGCACACGGTTCAGTACCGGACGCAACTGCAAGAAGCCGACAGCCTCCTGAAAACGTACCGGTCTGAACCGTTGTGTTCGCCAAGTAAAGCGTACTTGCGCGGCAACTACAGGTGCAAGCTAGCATTGACTGGATTGCCCGACGAGGTTTATGACAAGGAATGGGATTTGATAATGATTGATGCGCCAAGAGGGTACTTCCCGGAAGCACCGGGGAGGATGGTGGCAATATTTTCAGCGGTGGTGATGGCCAGGGGGAGGAAAGGATCAGGAGTGACGCATGTGTTTTTGCATGATGTGGATCGGAGAGTGGAGAAAATGTTTGCGGAGGAGTTTTTGTGCAGGAAGAATTTGGTTAAGGCCGTTGGGAGGCTATGGCATTTTGAGATACCAGCTGCTAATGTGAGCCAGAGTGGTGGCTGGTTTTGCTAAAATACGCTTCTTTTTTTCAACTCCTTGTAATTTATGGGATTTTTAAATGATGTACTTCTGATAAGATACATGAGACACTGAGATGTGACATAATAAATTTTTATTTTATTTTTGTTTGAAATCCGTGTCACATAAGAAAAAATATATTCTGAGGGGAAGGGAGGGGGGTGGGTTGATGGGGGACTCGGACAGGTGGATGACGGTTCAATGCATCTATCCTTTGACGGGATTGAAGGGTGAAAATTTTGAAAATTTAAGTGGTAGCCGAGTTATTTGACGAAGGGGGGTGGGTTGATGGTGGACGCGAGGGCAGAGGGATGATCATAAATGCACTATTCTTCGATGGGATTGAAGGGTGAAAATTTTGAAAATTTAAGTGGAAGCCGAGTTATTTGACGACGATGGTCTTCTCATCTCTGCCCTTCTAAAAATTATTTTTGCACTGTAAAATAAATAAAAATAAACAGTGGCATAATAGTTTTTGATTGTGATTACCGCATTTTGCCAAGATGGAAGGTTAATTATTTTTTGCCTGCAATATTAAGGTAACAGTAACCATCTTTTCGAAGACACCTGTGCAATGTGTGCTGCAGCTCTGCACAGTGATAAATAAACCCTCGATGAAGAGTGTTTTTTAAAAACTATTTTTTAAAATATTTTTAAAATTTTATTTTGATCATAATTGCTTATTATTTTAATAAATTAAAGTTAAAAATAAAAAATATTTTCTAAAAAAACACCATATCATTAAAATAATTTAAAATAATAAAAATAAAATAATTTTATTTTTAAAATAGAAAAACAAACATGCTCTTCAAATTAAGCCAAACTCATAAAATTCCAATCCTCTTGCGAGCAAGGGTCCAATGCGTTTTCGAACAGGTGAATATATATTTAATATGTGATTTTTTTGATCTTTCCTATTGAATATTTAATTTTTTAAGTATATAAATATTTAACTCTGTTTTATATTAAAGTGACAATTAAATTGACATCTACGTGACATATTAAAGTCTCACGATATCTAACCATCTAGGTGGTGGTCAAGTGGTAAGGACTTAGAATCAAGGGGTTTGCTCCCTCTATGGTCTCAGGTTCGAGTTCTTGGTTGCTCATATAATGGCCACTGGAGACTTACATGGTCGTTAACTTCAGGGCCCGTGGGATTAGTCGTGGTGCGCGAAAGCTGGCCCGGACACCCACGTTAATCTAAAAAAAAAAAAAAAGTCTCACGACATCCTAACATGTGTGAAGGTATACGTGACCATTTAAATTTTTTTACATGTTGGAGTGTTTTTATCACAATGTTTTTAAACTTAGCTCTGCAATAAATTTTGAATTTGAAATTGAATTAAAAAAATCAAAAAAAATTAACCTTTCAAAATTTTATTTATTAAAACAATATCTTTTAATTGTTTAAAAAATTAAAAAAATATTTTTTTAATATATTTTTTAAAAAATAACAATCGCCTTGCTAGCTGGGTTGAGTTATCTTTTTTAAGGAATCTAAAGGTAATTTTTAAATTGATTGGATGTAATTTAGTAGATTTTTTGTTCTGCACAGTGAAACTACATTGCTGCTCTTGCAAGCAAGAACAAAGGCTTTTTGTTCGGGGGGCTATTTTATCTTTTCCATTTTATTTACACAGTGAATGACACTAATACCCCTGGGAGTTAAAAAATATTGACCCAGACGAAACGGTTATTTTAGTTATTTTCATGCTTTATGTACAATAAAATGACAAAATAAAAAACTGCAAGTCAAGTTTGAGAGGGCGTTTCCACTTTCCATCACTGGAGTATGGTTTTTTTTTTTAAAAAAAATATTCAGATGATATTAGAGGCTATTTAGTAATTTAAAGTATTAAAATATTAATAATATCTGATTTTGTTTTTAAAAAAACCCCATTCACAACACATATGCAGATAAATAATAATATATTATACTGTCCACATTAGTTAACAAGGCCATGCCTCTGTCAAACGTGGATGTGGTGAACCTATATTGCGTCATGGGAGGAGTTTGTAAAGACTCCCATTCCTTCGTACAGACATCTACAATTTTTCCGACAGTGATCTTTGCCTAGCCAGTCCCATGTAGAGACGCAACCCCCTGCTTTTGCCTTTGGCACCATTTTCTCATATGTATAAAATACAACCCAAAACATATACATTCGTGTGTGTAATATGTATGTACGTATTTCTGTATGTATACGTGTGTAGAAGCATTCATCATCATATCATATCATTTTATATATAATGAACACTATTTTTTCTTATATATGTGGATAAAAATATAATAATGTTAATTGCTATTTTTTTAAAAATAATACTAACTAATTGGTATGATGGATCCTAACGGCGTGCTCTCCCAAAGATCAAACCATCACACCATTAGGTGGATTTGGCTAGGAGCCTATGATTTCCGGGCAGAACTCATTTAAGTTTTTTCGAGATAAATAGCAGTATTCTAGTTCTATTTAAAGATGGTAAAATAGCTATCCTTTATCAAAATCTTGGGATTATATTTGATAAAAAAGAATTAAATCGTGCCCAATCACGCAAGTTATTCAATTGACTTGGCCTGAAAAAAAAAGATTAAATACTGTAAAATTGACTTAGTTTCGTATAAAAAAACAAATCGAAGAATTATATATAAAAAAAGATTAAGCTATTATTCATGACGATTAAAACAGTTAGTGGCAGGCCACTCCTCTGTAACTGGAGTTAGAATTCCCTTCTCAGTAAGTAGCGATTAAAAAAACATTAAGTTCTTAATGAGGTCAGCTTGAAGAAGCACAAGCGCACGAACTATCTTTGAGTGATCTTAAAGCAATATTTATATTCCATGCTGTAATATTTCTTATTATTCAATGCAAAAAAAAAAAAAAAACGGATGCCAAAAACTTATAAACAAACAAGGTTTCAGTTCATAAACAGCTGTGGGTGCGATGTAATCTATTTTTACATTCTTCCTGGCAATAATTTTTGCCTTTGCAAGCTTGGACTATGTGCAATATCTTCGCCTGTGCCTTGCGCGCTCGTTTCTCCAGGTAATTAAGGTGGATTTAATATGGATATCCTGTTAAATCTTTATAAAATTGGAATAATTTAATAAAAAATTATAAAATTTTTTATTTTACTAAAAAAAACTTATATTAATTTTTTTAATTTATAACTTGGATGATTAAATCTATAATAATATATCTAAAAAAATCATGAAATTCAATTATTAATTAATCAAGTGTTGAAAAATAATATTAAAAAAATTATGTAAAAAAATTAAAAAATAAAAATCAAAATAAATTTTATATTTGTTTGAAAGGTGAAATTAAAAAGAAAAATTAATACAGGAAAAGGATCTAAAAAAATCAAAATAATTTTTGTATTGAATAGTAAAATTAAAAAAAAAATTCTAATAAAATAACCAAAAATATTAGAAATCAAAGCAATAAAAAGTGAATTGAAAAAATAATACCAATTCTAGACTCGTTACAAACGAGTCTAGAATTTCTCGTTGATGATAATGTGTTGATGATAATGTTGGGTGTGCAGTTGTGGGTACTTTGTAGAACGCGAGAGTGGTACCATAGATGAAAAGGTTGGTCGTCAGTGGTTGTGGTAATTATTATGGCATTGTGGGCAGAAAACCATTGGTGAACAAGTGCCGGTGGAGAATAATTATTGGCGAGAACTGTGAAGCCTGCCGTTCCACAAAGAAAGTTTTTGTGGATGCCTGGTGGTGCAACAATGACATCATAGGAATAAAAATATACGGAAGAGTGTGTCTTAAAGGAGAGACACGAGAGAGAGGAAAAGGAAGAGAGAAAATGAGAGAGGGAGAGGGAGAGAGAAGTGTAAGAGAGGCAGAGGAAGGTGTGAGAGAGAGGGAGAGAGAAGTGTGAGAGAGAGGCGGAGGAAGGTGTGAGAGAGAGGGAGAGGGAGAGGGAGAGGGAGAGAGAAGGTGTGAAACACAATGTTTGAGGGAGAATACGTTTGGGTGAGAAAGAAGGTAGAGACAGAGGAAGGAGAGAGGCGGAGAAGAAAAAAAAAATAAAGGGGAAGGGGAGTGTCGTGGCCATTGCCTGGCCCCATCGATCAGGGTTTTTTTTTACCATTTGTATAAATTTTAGAATTATTAAAAATTAATCAAATTATATACAAAGTTTAAATACCGATATTAAGTAAAAAAATAAAAATCAAGAAACATTCATCAATCAATGAATGAGGTAGATCACTCCCAAATTGATATTAAAATCAATGGCCCCTGGAAAACTGAGTCTGTCTTGAAAATATCAGTCGAAGTATCCATGAATCTCCCGGGGCACGCGCGCAGTGAAGTAATTAATGACGGAAGCAGCCAGCAAAACCTCCCAAGAAAGATCAACCCATATGTCAATGGCTGACGAAACCACTCAAATTTGTCATAACCTTCACAATAGCGTTGCAGAACTAAATGATTACATTTCTGAAACTGATCAAAATGTTATTGCATCCGCCAAGGTGTTCACGGAAAGAATCGAAGAACTAAAGAAAAAGCGAGAAGAATCCAAAACGCTATTCAACGAGTTAATGATCAATATGAGGGATGTTTGTCAAGAAAGAAACCTTCTTGAAGTCCGCAGAAAGATTGATTTTGTGAATCAATGGCTGAAAGGAAGGACCGTTGTTGTTGATGAAACCATGAAAGAAGAACATAATGCAACTGGATTTGATTAATCTTCTGCTCCTGGAAAGGAGCAAGACCTGCTTGGTTTGTGGAACGGTAGTGAAGAAGACAGGATTCCTTATTTATGGAGGCTGATTTGTCTCTGATCTGCATCCAGCTGTAGTTTCCATGTATGGTGGGTTACTATCCTGAAGTGCAGTAGCCGTTGGACTCTCTGAAGTAGCCATTGGAGTGTTTTTCCTACAATCTTGGATGTTGATGTGACAGGTGTTGATAGATTGATCAATGTTGCTGACGGGGACGGAGAGATGTTGCTGCTGAGGTTATGTTTGGTGCTATGGAGCTGCACGGGGATGAAGAAGATGCGATGTTGCTGCTTTTGCTGCTGCTGTCTCCTGCTGTATTGCTGCAGCTGTATAGTTGCCAATAATAACAAGGTACGTCAACCACTGGCAACAAGTTCTCTGTGCTTCTTGTGCAACTTGACACTTTTGATCGCACACCCAACAAGATGCTGATATTTCAAGAGGCCAAAGATGGAAAAAAAGCTATTCTTCTTCATAGGCCAAAGATGCTGATAATTTTGACCTCATTCTTATGGATATGGATACAGGTTATAAATCCTGGAAAAGACCGATTAACCAATTAAAAGGATGTTCGAAAAACTTATAAAACCATCATATGATGGATGATACAGCTTAAGCCAATCTCTTAAAGAATAAACCACGATAATACGATACAGCTTCTTAAAAGGGCAGCAAATGTAGGTATGTGGGTGTCCTTGTGAAAGCTGCAGAAACTTATCTGTATTCACTCAGATTAGAGAGCTTAACGAAGATGCTGTTTCTCATCATGATGGGATTGATTCCCATGATGATCATGCATAAACAAGTAGATACAAGACTTCAATACTATATTTGTAAATAAATGAGGAAGAATCAGTGTGTGAACCTCTGTAAATCCAAGACTAAGTAAAAAAAAATAAAAAATCAGGCTTTGAAATCATGCCCTGGAAGCATGCTTCAAGCCATAAATAGAAATTCTGTGCTACTTGTCTGCTTTTGTATTTTCATGCGTTTTTTTCCTTCTCTCTAGATGTGTGTTGGGATTTTGAAGAGCATATTTCAGATCAAAATTAATTATAGCTATGTTATTTAAAACAAAAAAAAACCTTAAAAAAATAGTTCAAAGTAAAACAAAACCCAAATCAGGCTCCGAGCACAAAGCCACAGCAAGTTTTAAAAGCATGACTATCTATACTTTGAATTTTTGGACTTGAAATAGGGAAATTATTCAGTGTTTTTGTTTTCCTGTGACCGCAGCACAGCCACGGGCCTGGAAAGAGACTCTTCGGCCAGTACTTCCTCTCTTATATAACAGCAAGTTAGCAAACCAATAATACCCGCATGTGAAAGAACCATTTCTCCTTTACAGAAATAACCGCTCTCCATTCGTCGCTCTCAAAAACAAGAAAATCAAGAAGCATCTATACATCAATGGATGACATTGATCACAATCTAATTGATCTTGAAATCACTGACCTACTTGAACAACTGAGTCTTTGTCTTGAAAAGATCGGTCGAAGGATCGATGAATCTCCCGAGGCACGCAGTGAAGTGATCCGGGTAATGAGGGAAGCAGCCAGCATAACCTACCATCAAAGTTCAACCCATATGTCAATGGCCGAGGAAAACGCTCGACTTTATCATAAGCTTGAGAAGACCGTTGCAGAACTGGATGGTTACATTTCTGAAAATGATCGAAAGATGATTGCATCTGCCAATGTGTTCGTAGAAGGAATCGAAAAACTGAAGAAAAACCGAGAAGCATCCACAATTCTATTCAATGAGTTAATGATTAATATGAGGGACATTGGTCAAGAAAGAAACCTTCTTGAAGCACGAAAAAAGATTGCTGACGTAAATCGATGGCTGAAAGAAAGGGCTGTTTTTATTAATGAAACCGTGAAAGAGGAACATAGTGGAACTGGATTTGATCAATCTGCTGCTCCTGGAAGGGAGCAAGATGTGCTTGGTTTGGGGAATGGTAGTGAAGAAGACACAGAGAGGTAGGTGTTGTACTCTTATAATGCTTTTGCTTAGTTTGGACTGTAGAAGGTAGAACTTGCATCTTATTTGATTCTGTTCTCTTTTGATCCAAGAAACCTGCATTAAATCCCAATATTGCTACTATAGTTTTAGTCTTGGATCATATCGTAGGCTCTCTTCAGCTATGGCTTATTTTAAAGTTCCAAGATCGTGTAAAATTAATTCTAAGAATTGATATCCATTTTCATGTTCACAGAAGCCGAGAAGGGAACAAACCGGGGCATGAAGAAGTCAAGAGCAGCCCGCAGGGTTCAAGTTCAACCGCTAGCAACAAGTTCTCTGTGCTTCTTGTGGAATATGACACTTGTGATCGCTTATTCAACAAGACGCAGATAATCGAGTTTGGAAGGGAATATAATATTGGGATGGAAGTTAAAGTGGCCAAAAGTGGAGAAAAAGCTATTCATCTTCATAGTCAAGGAGCTTCTTTTGACCTCATTCTCATGGATATGGATATGCCTGCTCGTGTAACGAGTGGATATGAGGTATAGTTTTTTGATCTTCAACTTAAGGGAATATATTTTCGTAGCTTAAGGCAATCTCTTAAAGAATAAACCACAACAATACGATACAGCTTATGGAAAGGGCAGAAACTTATCTGCATTCATTCAGATTAGAGAGCTTAACGAAGAAGATGCTGTTGCTCTTCATGCTTCTTTAGGTTATATTCAAAGATGTATACATCGACCTGCTTGCTAGTATTGTAACTCTTTAAGAATTATTTCATGAAAGTTAGTTTTTTCTCATTTCTACGCTATGAACATGCATGTTCGTTTTAGTTATTCACATCTACTTCTTCAATCATGATTTCCTGATAGGCAACAACACAGCTGCGAAGCTTATCTGGCGTGGAGAGTAACATAGTTGGTCTCACCTACACGACAGAGTCCGAGAAAATAAAAGAGTTCATTCGAGCTGGCCACCTAAATGGCTGTATTGGAAAGCCGCTGACTGATGAAAAGATTGACTCTCTTATTCCTATTCCAAAAGGCACTAACTGACCCACAGCAGGAAGACAAAGGACTGCTCGATCCATGAGCTTTATGATTTGAGTTTTGGGTGTAAAAGTCCATGCTACTTTCTTGTAGATGTAGGAGGATAAATGAATTGTTGAACCAAATAAAACAGTCAGGTGAGAAGAAAGACAATAGTAGCTAGTAGCTACAGATCGGTAAGCTTCTACTACACATTTGGCTAATCAGAAATCTAGCAGAGTTCGGCTACCTGACTCGAATCAATCACACTTGTAGACACTTAAAGACAGTGGAGCGATTAACATGCTAACTCATGTCCACCAGCACATGTCAATTATTTTTTAAAATACTTTTTATCTATTAAAATACTAAAAATGACACAGACCTAACTCATTAATTACAAAAGACCAGCTACACAATGACAAAAATACCCTTTGGCAGAAGTGTTAAAAAATTTATCTTCAAGGACAACTTGGTCTTTTTGCCATGCTTTTCAAATTAAAAATACGGAAAGGCCCCCATTGCTAGTATTTTTTTTTCCCCAAGAGTGAATAAGGTGTTTTACTAAGCACCTTTTATATAAAAAATACAAAATCAATCATCAATTCGAGCTTAAAAAATTATTTCAATGATGTAAATTTATTGTTCCATCTGAGCATAAAATATTCATCATGTCCCTAACCAATTTTAAAATATCAAAATGGTTTTATTTCAAAAATAATTCTACCCTCAACCATTGCAAGAAGGCCAAATGTTATTTTTGTCTATGGTGTGTTGTGTTTAGATATTTTCAACTTTTTTTTCAGTTTTTTTTTTAATTGTGGTAAGGAGTTTTTTTCAAATAACACGGTTTAGCAAAAATACGGTAAATGCAATTTTTTTAATATTTTAAATTTAATAAATAAATATTAATCTTAATATCAAGTTATGATAGAAAATATTTATTTAAATTTAAAAGAGATGTTAATGATAGATATGTGTTGGAAGATGAATATTTTCTATATAATAAAAACTTGATGTACATTTTTAGGTATTTATCTTGAATAGAATCAAGAATATGAATTTTATCGCACTTGAGGTGTTAACCTAGTGGTGGAAGGGACTTGTTCCCTTCCTCTGCATCCGGGTTCGAACTTTGTTGTGCATGCCTGTCATCCCCGTGGTGCCTTACATGTTCAATGAGCTTACATGATATTCAGTGAGTCATGAGATTAGTTGTGATGCGGCAAGCTGACTCAGACATTCACATAAACAAAAAAATATATATGAATTTTATCTCTTAATTGATTTTATTTATTTTAAAACTATGATAAAAAAAATTTTATTTAAAAAAAAATTAATTAGTCATTGGGTCTGGTTATGAAGTCCTTCGACACATTTTTTTTTATGTAATAACCATATTTGTAAATTATTAATTCAATTAAAATATATTTTATTATTATCAAGTTGTTCTTGTTAACTAAGAGGGTGTGGCTTGTAGGAGAAAACTTAAAAACTGCAAACCTTTATCATGAACCATCACCATCTTTTTTAAACTCAAATAAATATCATCTTCATTACAATTTGAGATTAAGATTAATATTTATTCATTTTTAAAATTTTAAATAACTTTTTAAAAAAATTGCATATTTTTTAGAGAAGTCATTTGTGACTCGTGAGACTATGCTATTTTTTTAATTAAGCTTTGAACTGTGTTCTTTTTCTCGCTTTTTTTTTTGTTTTTAATGTGTTAGCTTTGAAAAAAAAAACACTCTAGTGAAAAGTTTAAGAGTCACAGATGAATTTAAGCAGAATAAATTTGGGTTTAACCTATATGCTTGGCTCGAGAATCGATACAGGCATAGGGCCTGGCCCCAAGCGTCAGGTTTAAGGTATATCGCTTACTTGGACAAAAGACCTTCATTAACAGAACGATCTACCAAAAATTTAAGAAGGCTCCCTTTAACCTCAAAACAAACTGGCCGTAAGATTTAAAATTTGATAATATATCTCGGAAGGCCCCTCTACGTGATTGATTGCTGGGCCAAAGCGGTCCAGCTAGTACCCGATGCATCAGGTGGCAGTTACAGTAACTTGCTATGTGATTCACAACAGTTTTCCTTGCCTGCATTCATGAACGACGAGCATTCTCTCCTTTCAACTGTCTGACTGCTAGAACTTTGGCATTGTTTTGTTTTGTTCTTTCAGAGAATTTCCCAAGTTCTTAGTCAGAGAGCACAGATTTTAACCCAGCAAGTGGAGAAATCAAAAGGTGAGCCTACAGACAAGGGCGTGGAGATGCATGGAGAAATATTGTTTTGTCAGCTTATATTAGCTTGTTTCTTCCTGCCTTCTTGGACTGGCTACTACTTACTAGAATGAAGATACATGGAGAAATATTGACGAAGCAAATGCATGCTTTAATTTCTTTTGAGAATGAGAAAATACAGGAGTGAGGATCATATACCACAAAAATGCCCCCTTATTTACATCATCATATTTATTGTTGACAACCTGAGCAACCTAGTCCAAGGATGCAGAAGTATGAAATGATAATTTTCTAACCAAGAGGCAGGTGATTTTTGATGGCTGGGCATGTGTATTATCAAGTGTACATAACACGAAGTCGGGCCGGTGGAGTGCAAGGGCCAATCTGTCCTTACCGGAAACCAAGCCCGTGGCGTCAAGGAGAACATGCCATGAATTTCTGTGGGCCTCGGATATCCAATGCATAGAATACCTGGTCTCATTGACAATAGCAGGATATGAGAAAAGGCCCTTTGGGATGTGCTTGCATTTCCTCCTAAAGTATTGGCTCAGTTGTGATCCTTTTATCCTTAGGTCCAACCAAGTTTCCGGCACTGGGATGACCTTTGATTCTTTACTAGTAGCAAATTCACGTATCGTGTCATTTTCTTCCTCGATTATTGTCATGTAGTAATTACCTCTGAAGAAAGGGTAGCTCTCTCCAATTATCACCATAGCATCCCTATAGTTGGGCATGAAAATTACCAAGTAATCAGCTTCACTGAGGCCACAATGTTTCAGGGCTCTATTTTGCACTTGAATTTCTGGGATTGAGATGAAGTTGCCTTGGAAAGAAGTTTTCTTGTTAAGAATATCTACTAGTCTTGAAGCCTCCAATTGTGTTTTGTCAAGATCAGATAGGCTGCGAGTGAATTTAGGAGTGGACTCTCTAGCGCCAAAACTCTGGGGGAGACCGCGCTTGTTGTCTGGTGTGCTTTTAGACGATTCCTCATCGATGCAGAGATTGGTAAGATTGAATGTGCTATCTCCATCTGCCACAATACCATTGCAATATTGAGGATACTTTGCAAGAACATACTGCCTCACATATTGCATTTCACTGTGTGTTATTGGTCCGGACCATCTGAGGTCAAGGCCACGGATCGTTGATATGGCTTCGGCTACCAAATGAGCTGGAATTATGGTGTGTGCCTTCTGTTTATGTTAAAAATTACATCAGATCATACACATTTAGCTAGAAACTAATATCAATCATGCTATTTATTTAAGAGAAAAATATAAACAAAAGATCCCTAGGACTTGCCTTTACAACCATGCTGGTTGGTCTGCTATTCTGTGTTGGTGAATTGGAAACAGAAGCTGAGGGTGAATCTTCAAGTTTTCTTTCCAGCACATCCTAGACAGTCACAAATAATCAGAAACCTCACAACAGGATTGCAAGCAAACATTTAAATGGGCTGAGAAGGAAAAATATAGATCTTGAACATGAACAGGAAAACATAGCAGTCAGTACCATGGAATCTACATTTAGCACCAGCTGTTCTACATTAGTCAACATGATTCCTACTGCCTTCCTACAAACTAAGATGGCTGAAGAAAATTAGTGGGCTCTAAATTCAGCAAAGAAGAAAGGAGAAAGAACAAAGTTACAATCTAGATGTGAAGACCAGACACTACAATATAAACATATTTTGCAGCAGAAATGGGTCGAATAGGTCGAATAAAGAAATTAGAAAGCATTAGGACAAAGGGAGAAAGGTCCACAAGTTACGACAGTGGTTTCACACAAGATGGAGCTATGAAACAGTGATTCGGTAGTTGCAGTAACGAAGAATCCACCGAATAATTGAGGGGCTGAGACTTGTTTAATTTCCCCCACTTTTGCCTATCCTACTAGCGGCAGAAAAAGATGAGGAATCATTACCAAATTGCTGATGCTAAGTTGCTAATCACCACCATTAATATTAAATTACAAAGGGATGGAGACCCGTTGATCATTTAAAGACGTTAAATATAAATAATCAAGTATGTTTGTCTTATGGATACGCAATAGAAGTAGAAAAGAGTGGGAATCCTTTTGGAGTGAGAGCGACTGGTCATAGAGTCAATCTAAGACTAATTTGAAAAATGGTATATTGGATGGGAGATGCTTCTTTGATTACATCCTGTAGGTACCGCAACGTTGCATCTTTCATTAAAATATTGATTAGTTCAAATTGTACAAAGGGCTAATTGGACTAGGAAATTCTTGTCATGGAACCATTACAATTTTGAAATTCGATTACAGCAGCGCAAGCCCTTAACCGTCTCTTCCCTACTTGCACATGTACGTATGTGCAGATGTAATTGTCTCCATTGTTGCATCTATCATCTTTCAAACTAGTATCTAAATGAGAGTGGTTGGCTATTCTAAACCAACACACACGATTATGAGTAGATAGATTGCATTTTAATTTTTGAACAGCATGGGAGAGAATACATGAAATGGGATGAGATCATATACAAGTCTAGAGGAACTTTATTTAATTAGGTTTAGCCTCTTATCTGAAATGCTAGACTACCTAAAATTGCAAACAACCAGCCGCATGGCAGCACTTAGGTGACTGTAACTGCTCCGTAAGACCAGTCAATACTAAGTTAATGGAAGCTACAGACAACCAGCAATGCTGGCTCCCCAAGGTTATGTATTTGGAGTTTTATTAAAACAGCATCTCCAGGAGTGTTTTGCAAGGACTCGTCTCTAGTCAACATCAAATTATGAACCCTTAAATACAAAATCACATCTCTTACTAGTATATGATAGCAAACTATGATTGAATCTGATGTCATACTGCATACCTTGACTTGACCACTGTAGTGGAAGCAGTCCCACGTAAAGCCTGATAAATGGTAGAAACTGTTGTTAGCTTGACCGTAGGAACACTTCTTACTAACAGAGTTGTTCCACTACCACTGGAGATTAAGAGACCATACAAACCAACAAGGTCTAAACTGTATAAGCATTTGATATCAGACTGGGACCCATCCACGGAAGTTACAAGCAGGTGCAAAATGGAATATGCCAGTCCTACATTTAGAAGTGGGAATGATCAATATTGCTGCTTCTGTAATGGCAGATCTTTTGGAATGTGAGACAAAAGCATAGATAAAATTAACTGGCATTAGGAAGCAGAATTAATATAAGGCCACGTTCTCTAGACTTCAAAAAGCTTAAGAAACATACGACCCCAATTTCAACATGCTCAAAACAGTATGTCCTTCCATTTAAGTAATTTGAAACCACTAAAAGTAAATAAAGAAAGAAATTCATAACATGCTCTATTAATTATTATACATAGCCAATCTATCTATCGTAGATCAAGCATGAAATTACAAAAGGTGTTTGCTACCTATTTTATGACTGTCAAATCATTATAATGTACATCTCAAAGAAATAATGAGGAGATCATAGTGAATCATGATTTCTTAACTAATAACAGCTGCACTTTCGAGAGAACATAACTGGGAGATGAAGGGTGGAAATCTAAAGAGAGTCAAACGTTCAGCCTCACATATCAGCATTCTACAAAAAATAAAAGGAGTTCCATACTACAAAAAGTACTTCATGCGGTCATCTCTTCTCATGGCGTTTGTATACAGCTTGAACCTGGCAGAAAAGAAGTTTCAGGTCAACAAATAATTACCAGGTGTTATCGACATCGTGTGCAAAATAATCAACATATCATTTAATAAGTGTAAATAAATTTAGATTTGTCAGCTTTTTTTCCCTTTCCTTTTGCTTTCCAGTAAAAGCAACAGATGATATTTCTTCAATATCTTTTATGTTCTTGAGAGAAAGAAAGACCTGCTCGCTAGATACAACTTGAACAGGACCAATGTTGACTGACACATATTTGCCCCTCGAAGATAATTTCTGCCTCACTTGACCCTGGGAAAATAAGTAGGTTAATGCAATTAGATACTTGTTCATAGTACAAGCCCTAGCTCGATGATTTCAATTTGTCATGCAGATTCAGCAGCAAAGAAAAGATCGCCCAAAAATATTCATCATAACCGCAGTTATATTTATTTCTAAAAGACAACAAGTCTTTCAAGAACAGGAAAGCATTTTGAAACAATCAGCATCAGTTTGATAGGTCAAGTCTCTTAATTTCTTCACACCGCAATCAGTGAGAGGTAAGACACCATTTGGGAGTGCAGGGGGACTGCACTTTTCTAAATTTTTAAATTTTTTTTGAAAAAGCCTCAAATTAATATTTTTTAAGTTTTTTTTTATAATGTTGATGTGCTGATGTAAAAAATGATAGAAACAATTATGAAAAAAATATTATTTTGATGCATTTTTTAAGTGAAAAGTACTTTGAAAAACAACTTTAACTACACTCTCAAATAGGCTCTAAAATAATTTCACCATGTAACAATAAATTTACAGCAATTTCATTCTTTTTTCCTGGACAAAACCGGCTAGACCAATGTGACCTTGAATATAAAATCTTGCCATGGAAGAGACCAAGAACAAAAGCATGAAAAAAAGATTGACAGATCCATAATAGTAATCTTATTGAGAGATTAAGCTCTTTCCAACCAAGGTTCCTAGTGTTCTCTAAAAGTTTAAAGGTGAAGTCAACCATCAGGGTTGCAAGATCGAAGAAAACAAAAATTGTTTTATAGCCATATTTCAAGGCATAATAATGATGACAGATAAAACATGTGGCATCTATTTCACATAGCAATGTCAGAAAAAGTTACAAACTCTTATATTTGCCAGAAGCTTCCAACACCAGCCCTTACAAAATCGTTGACCACTATTCTCTAGCCCCAAATGTGCACAACAACCAGCGCCAATTTGTGTCCAATGGACTGTTTCTCAATCAGGCCTTCCTCATTACCACTTGTTACAATTAACCAACATGTTAATATGGTCTGCATATTCTAGTCCCCATCATCCTAGGCTTTTATCAATGTGCTTCAAATCCTAGATCCACTCATGCTATTTGACGAGAAATGGCCTGATAATGCACCGCCTGTGGAAAAACACAGCGGATGCCAAAACTCTCTTCCATAATCTCAAACTATTTGATGGGCCAATTCACTACTCACATGCTATCATGAAGGTTGCCATTACAGCAGGATTAGCAGTCCTTCCCTCAAAACTGGACTTGGAAAAATAAAGGCAATGACATCATTTATTTACCCATTCTGAAACCTAAAACCATGTTTTCCCTAATCTATTATATCAATTAATGAAAAACTAAACAAGATAACTTAAGTTGGTATAGATCAAGCAGTTTCAGCTTTCTGGTTTCTGCAGAAATTTCCTGTAGAAAACCACAATTAAGTTAACCAATCACTTTCTTTAAATACCTTCCCCTTCTGTCGTACATCAACAAACAATATAAATTAGAAATGCAGTCTACAAAAATTTATACTATATCTAATTTCTGGACAAAGATGTCATGGCCAAAGATTCTCCACCTAAAATTTTCTTCATCAATCACTAGACCTTGAACTAATTATGCTAGTTGCAGAAGTCAACCATTAATTTCAATCACACGGGAGAAGTTCACAAAATACAGAATGCTGGACCATCAACTCTGGCATGCACAAGATGCAGCTCAAAAAAGTTCTGCTCATTATTGGCAGATAATAAGCACATCTGTTCAGTAGCTGTTTTCTATGAGCATCCATTACATTTCAAATGTTTACAAAATTCTGATGCACGTTACATATTAGATGAGATCATTCAAAATATCTTATGGAAGGAAACTTATTGTGAGGAAGGCTAAATGAAGAGCCTGGAAAACCTTAAACAGTAACACTTTAAAAAAGGTTGCAGTAAAAACCCCTGTAGGTGATTCTAAAAACAAAGGCATTCAACATCAACATGAAAGGAATAACACGTCTCCTCACAGTTGAATTCTTTTAACGCACCGCTATCTTAAACATCTTTTCTATTACTGAATTGCAGCAGGGCTAAGAAAGGACATATACCTCAGGGATTGGTTGTTGAATTACAGATTCAACAGCAATAACCATAGCTTGCACAAAATCATCACCTCCTGTACCAATTGCAGTAAATCCTCTAACTGTTGGATACGAGTTTACCTGACAGGTAAGTGATTGTACTTCTTAGATGCAAGATTTATAAGGGTTTGTTGAACACATAACGATAGTGATTGCAATAGTAACCCGCATTTAGAATATGAATACAATAAGGAATCTATTGCGTCACTAAAAAAAATCAATAAGCTAAATAATAATGAAAGGAGAGTAGAAATGGAGAGAGGCAAAGTAATTGTACCTTCTTATCCAAAGCAAGCCATTCATCAGTGGAATCA
Organism: Populus ilicifolia; assembly: GCA_015708895.1. Classification (NCBI taxonomy): domain Eukaryota; kingdom Viridiplantae; phylum Streptophyta; class Magnoliopsida; order Malpighiales; family Salicaceae; genus Populus; species Populus ilicifolia. The sequence continues at coordinate 280,432 of SRLM01000435.1, forward strand.
TCTACTACCGTACCACCAATAACAACATTTGTGGTTTGTCCGACCCTCGCTTGTATCTTTGACACCCCTGCATTCAACATCATCGGCTAAAGCATCTATCATCAATGTATGACGACTGACTACGCTTCTAACAAATCATAACAAAGGAACAAATGGAAGATAGAGAGATATAAAAAGAACCAACCCAAGATAAACTTCAATTCAAAAACATAACCAACTCAATTAGATTCGAACTCATTAATTAATTGTCAGACTAATTCCAATTACCACTTGAATTGGTTAACTGAATTAAACTAAGCAAATGGTAAAGAAAAAGTTAGCACAAACCAGAAATAGCTTTAAGCACAGCTTCTTGAGGGGGTTCTTGATCCTGGTCACCTTCATTGTTATAAGAGCAGAAACACTTAACAAGAGCAGGTTTTGTTCTTCCAAAGCGATGAGATTCTGGAGCCCTAATGCTTGCTGTTTTACTGCTTGAAAATCCAACGGTTCTTGCTGGTGAGAAAGAATAGATGATGGCTCGGGTTGGATGGAGAGGTGATATCATCATCAGCCATTCTGTTCTCAGAGCGGAACGCAGCACAATCCTGCACGCCATTTTTTTTCCCTTCTTTTATTAAGATTACGGAGAACTATTTTGTGATAGGGAGTATTTATATACCTGTGTTGGGTTGGGTTGGATTGGGTGGGTTGGGTTTTAAGGCTTTTTAACTGTCCATTCAATGAATCAGATTTCGCTTTCTCTCCACGTGGCTGCTCTGGATGGAGCAAGGGCTGCCCGCGTTTCTACCCTGAACCAGAGGTCAAGATTAATATTTTGTAACCATGTTCTAAACAGTATATTATTAAAATTTATTTTTTTAATGTTTTAATATTAATTTTTTTTAAAAAAATAAAAAGTATTAATATTATATATTTTTAAATAAAAAATATTTTGAAAATAATTATTATCGTATATTTAAAAATACAATCAAACCAATTTAAAAAAAAAAATTAAATTCTTTAATTTCTTTTAAAAGAACTTTAAAAAATATGCATGCTATTGAAACAAAAGGACTGTAGACAGCTTCTCAAAACCTCTGCGCCCAATTCAAAAACCCTAAAAATCATTGAATAATAATCACTCCTCGTCGAAATGTACGGATCCTATAAAGCCGTTACCGACGACACAGATCGAACGGAATTCCGAAAAACAGAGAAGAAGTACAAACTTTACTACGATCAAAATTCCAAAAGGTATGTCCCTATCTTTCCTTTTCTCAATTAAAAGTGCCGTCGTTTGTGATTTTATCGGTTTAATCAATTAAACATTCTGATTTTTCAACAGGAAAAAGCAACCAAAACAAGTCGACTTATCAGAGGTTTTAGATTTCGAGTCATTTTTGGATTCTTATCATAAAAACGGGGAACTTCCTCCTGAAATTGTGGTTGTTGATTGCCGTTTTGATCGGCCCGTCTTCGGCTTGGAAAGTCAACCTGGTATCATTTTTGTGTTTTAATTACTATATGCTCTTTTTTTTAAAGAAAACCTAAATGGCGTGATTATCACTTGATGGAAATAGTTACCTGTTTTATTTTTTATTTAGTTTTCTGTATAATTCAAATAAAGATTTATTGATTTTAGAGAAGTTTTTATGGAGAAAGATGAATTTTGCAGGTTTTTATTTCATTCCGGGGGCATTGAGTGTTGATGAACAATGCCGATGGATAAGGGAGAGCTTAATGAGTTTCCCTCAGCCTCCTAATAGAACGAATCACAATGCAATCCATGGGCCTATAAGTGACCTGTTTATTGCTGCAAAAGAGAGGAAAGTGTTGGTTGAGGATGAAAATATGCCTGCTAGTTCGGACTCTGTGTCAAATGGCTGTGTTGGCAATGGAGATACTCGTAGATGGAGTTTTTGTGAGGAAGATAGTATTCTGTTAAGAGGGAAGCCTTGTAAGCCCATTTCAGCTTCCGTCTTATTGCGGAAGTTGCGGTGGAGTACCCTTGGACTGCAATTTGATTGGTCTAAGGTGATTGCAGCTTCAGTGTTTTTCACTTTTGCAATTCCTGTCTACTAGTTTTGTGTTCTTCCATATTGACCTTTCGATTTCATGATACAGTAGGGAAGTACACACGCTCAAATTTAAGTTTCACTTAGTAGCTGTTAGAGCTTGTCCCTTGGGGCCATGATGATTGACAGCAAGTATAGATCCTTTAACAATTATAAAGCATAGACTTTTCTTTCTTATGTAGCCTTCTTTCAGTTATGTAAGGTTGGCATTGTGACCCTTGGGTTTAGTTATTGTATACCACACCCTATCTATCTGCCATGGGATTTGATCACAGAATATACAATCTGGTATGATACAATCTTTCAATGTACCAACATTGTTATACCTTGGTTTTCTAAATAATGTATAGACACAAGTATGATTTTCAGCAGTAACGATTTAATTTGTTTTTAGTCTGAATTTTAAGAGGTTGTGCTTGAAGCTAGCAGTTCAGTTTAACTAGTTTGTCTTGAAACAATTGTCTACTCTTTTTGTGCAAAAAAACGTTTTATCAACTTGCTGCTGTTTCAGAACACAGTGCGTGTAAGGATATACACCTTCAACCACTTAAATCTTGCTCTGCTCAAATCTGTATCAAGCCATTTTATGTGACTTGAGAATCAAGATGCCAGCTAGTCCTTCTCTTAGTTTATTTGTCTTCATCAACATTTTGGGCGTGTTGATTATTATACATGCAAACTCTCAACCCAACACATCTTTTAGAAGTTTCTCTTCTTTATGAATTGGAATGAATTTAAGTCTTTTTGTTTGTGGTGTAGCGTAACTACAATGTATCTCTTCCACATAACAAGATCCCTGATGAACTCTGTCAGTTTGCTAAAAAGTTGGCTGCTCCTGCGATGCCTGTGGGAGAAGAATTCCACCCAGAAGCTGCAATAGTAAACTATTTTGCATCAGGTAATTATTAATGGAAAGCTTGTTTATATCTTCCTTTCGTCTATTTCTTGTTTAATATTTATTGGCTTATGAGACCTAGTGCAATTGTAAGGTCGTGTGTTTGTTAGCATGTTGAAACTGCAAGACAGCCTCCCTGCAGAAATAGGTGGAAGTTGTGACACCTGACCTTCCCTAGAGCCTAGCCATATGAAGAACCTCATGCATCGGAACACCCTTTTTCTTGGAAGTGTAATTAATGCACGCAATATTAGGTTGTTAACATCAGTTCAATTTCTTGGAAGTTTAATTAATGTGCACGATATATTTTATGTCACTGATCAGGAGATACACTAGGGGGCCACTTGGATGACATGGAAGCTGACTGGAGTAAACCTATTGTAAGCATGAGGTATTCTTTTTTCTATCATATCTCCATGGTTTTCAATCCAAAGAAGAGGTTTTGATTGCTGACTTTAACCTTCTTTTCCCCTCAGTTTGGGTTGCAAGGCTATTTTCCTTTTAGGAGGAAAATCTAGAGAAGATCCACCTTTAGCAATGTTTCTCCGAAGTGGTGATGTGGTTCTCATGGCTGGAGAAGCACGAGAATGTTTTCATGGTAATTGAACTATAAGCCTCTGGAATAATTTGAAATAAAGATCTGGATTATCTAAAGAAAAAAGTATTCATCTTCGTGTTTTACTTCGAAAGTTTTCACGTAACTGATGATGGGGAAAATTAATTGCATAGGAAACATTATTTTTTTATTTTCATTACATAGTTGAAAGTGTAGCTTAATCAATAGAATTTTGATACAAGAAATTCATTTTTCTTGTGAAGTGATAGGTAGCTATTCATAACAGATGTAGAATTTTGTTACTATAGTGTTTGCAGCCAAAATTGGCACAATCTAACTTCCAAATTCCTGTGCTTAGCCTTATCCTTCAGTGACTTGTGAATTCCTGCAAATTTGTATTTTTGCTTCTTAGTACTTTTCTTTGACTTCTGATTTCTGATTGTTGTAGGTGTGCCTCGGATCTTCACTGACAAAGAAAATGCTGAAATCACAACCCTTGAATTGCATTTCTGTGATGAGAATGATATCTTAGAATACATCAGAACCTCGAGAATCAACATTAACATCAGACAAGTGTTTTGAGAGCAATAAATTTTCTCCCATAGATGTGAAACCTAATTTAAAGATTCAATTGGGAATGCTTTCATAGGAGAGATTAAAGGTGACAAGAGGACAGCATGATAGAAGACGTTGAAGATTTTTGTAGAATCATTTCTTTTGGTTCTTTTGATGACAGGGGCGGGTCTTGAACAGCTCACTCTCTCTCATTTAAAGAGGTTTATGTGGAATCATAATAACGATTTGTCAGGAATCAGTTGATTGTCCAGATGGAATAAGAGAGTATGTTATTGAGAGAAGATACAAAAGAATAAGCTCTGACTATATAATTAAAATGCTATTGAGTTGAGAGGAATGTAGCAGTCAGTTTATACTATTAGCAGATTGCTTCAAGAACACGACGATTGTGCTGCATCTTTGTAGTTACAAGTTTTTTTTTTTTCTTGCTAAATTACCCAAAATTCCCCTGAACTTTGGGTCAAGTTAAATTTAATCCCTGAGCTTTTCTACCAAAATGTAAGGTTGCAGGGCTGGTCCATCCTGTCAGCATGGGGAGCCCAACGGTTCAGCACCGCAGAATTGACAATGGCCCCGAAACTCCTCGTGGGGTGGCAATCAGGTCCTTGATTGTGTGGTGGTGCTAGATAAGTTTGATCGTTTCTTTTTCTGTTTTACCAACTGCTAACCACTAGTCTCTTGCACCCTAGTACTGTTAGTACGGGCTGCTAGATCTATCCTATTACTATAGTTCTCAGACCCGGTATAAGGTTAATCTGATTAAGGAATTGAATTTCGAGTTACATGGATTGATTTGATTAATCTAAATCAATCTGAAAAAAAAAGTAAAAATCAATCTGAAAAAAAGTAAAAAAAATAATTGAATTTTTAATATTTTTATATAAAAAAATTATGTAAATATAAATTATATATATTATAAATTATTATTTTTTATTACACATATACCATTTATTTAAAAAATAAAATAAAGGTCATGGTGGAAATATAACTGGATACAGGTCATTTTTGTCCTCACAAATTTTTTAATTTATTCTGTTATATATGGTTCGATATATATATATATATATAAAGGCCTTAGGAATTGCTTTTTCTTAGATTTTAATGATGTATTACATTATATGTATGTATTGACCCATTCTATTCTATCATATTTAATTTTCTATAAGAAAATGGGTTTTCAGCTGAAGTGAGAAATAATGATAATTGATAATTTGCAAGAACCTCTCAGCAGAAGTTTATTGATGTATTACATTGTTTTTTGTTTTTTTTTTAAATTTTACTATTCATCAATCATTTTTTTTAATTTTATGTTTTAATATTATATTATTTTGTGAATTATACTTTGTAATTTTCTTTTATTTATGTTATGTTTATATCGGTCTTTTAATTTAATTCTCTTTTTAATAAAACACTAAAAGATATAGTTAAATTATTGTAACAACACTCAATAAGTACTATTCATTGGAATAGTGGTGTATTTAGAAAAAATCAATTTTATCATTCAATGATTTTTTTTTTAATCCTTGAGTATTAGGCTATTTTAAAAATTAAATTTTATATTTTTTATATTGGGTTATTTATTGGTGTCATTAATTTAGGTTTTTCATTTCTTGATTTCAATCTTGAGGAAGTAGGCTTTGTATTTTTATTTTTTTTACTTTAAATGAATTTATCTTTATCTCATACTCAGGCTATGATTTTATCAAGTTGACTTAGTTTTTCTTATTTGTTATTTTTTTAACTAATTTATTTTATTTTATCCTTCAACATTATAATGGTTAATAAATGAACTATGTTATTTTTTATATAAAAATATAGGGTTATTTCATCTCATGATCTATTGATCAGTTGACTATATTTATTTTTCTTAATTAATTTTTTTTAATTTTATCATCTAATAACTTGATCTTCTTTGTTTTTATATATTTTTTAATTTTATTATTTAATATTATATTATCTAAGAATTGAGTTTTATGATTTTTTTCAACTTTTAACATTAGTTATGTTTGAAATGAGACTTTAAAATTTTTTATGAAGTTATTATGATCTAATGATTGAGATCACAAATTTAATAAGTTAGCTTATATTAACTTGAGTTATTTTTTAAATATTTTTTATCTTTTAATACTGAGTTAATTAAAAGTTAAGACTCATAATTTTTATACTTATTTTATGTAGGGTTATCCTACCCTCGTAACTTAGGTTACAGTCTTGACAAATTAAATCAGTTAGATTTAAGTAGTTTTTTTTATTTTTTTAACATTGAGTTGATTATAAATTGATTTTCATGATTTATTTTAATTTTTTATATAGAATTATCACCATTTTATAATTTAAATTGCAAAATTAAAAAATTAATCAAGGTTAATTTAATATATCTACATCTTAATATTTAAAAAATAAATATCAATATTAATATCATTCTATATATATGTGTGTGTTATGTTTTGAGCTCATTGTAATTTTTCTATATTAAAAAACACATTAAAAATACGTTGTGATGTTTTTCCATTTTAAAAAAACAAACCAACAGCACGAAACAGTTACATGACAAGCTTACATACCAAATCATGCGAGGATGCTCATTCCCAAGTACGAATCAGCTAGCGTACTACTCATCGCGGATCAAATATACTGTTTTTGCCTGGAAGGTTCATGCATAATAAAGCAAGTGGTAGATTGGACTGGACTCGTTCCAAGTCAACAGGAAAAGCGTTCAGACAGAAGGAAAACACTCAGCAAAGAGGTATAAAAGTTATTGACTCGCATGCTGCTCTATTCTAACCTTTGAAATGGAGTCTACAATTTGCTAGTAAACTATACACTTCTTTATACACAAGTGTTTTAATGCAGTGGGCCGATCTTTGCCTTCAATTAACCGATAATAAGTTTGGAAGTGCATTCAGTGCACAGAACTTTTACCAGCCTTCCAGTCTCTGTCTAGATGGCTGGTTTGTTTTTGACTGGACCAAAAAAGTTAACCCAACCACTGTTCAAGATACATAGCTGGTGTGAGAGTAAGCAGGATTTTTTCCCCTTTTTTATGATGGAAAAAACCCTATCCACTCCATATGGTGTTTGAGGATTCCAGCAGTCTAGATACTAAGAAATAGAAAATCCCGAGTTTTAATTTCTTTTGTCTGTTTGGGTGAAGGACAGGACAGTTTTATGATAGGACCAGCAAAATATGGAACATGGATATTTGTATAAAAGGAGTGGCACGAGCATAGTTGTTAATCCAACATTAGAGTCCCCCCTTTTCTCATATTTAAAAATGGAAGGTGTTAATCTTTTTATCATCCTGGCATGAAGTTATTTTTTCTTAGGACCTTCCTTACAGTATCTTCACTATAATAGAGTTTAATTATCAAGTTCAAACCATGGACGAAGAAAGGCGTGAAAAAAAAATTATATAGTAACTGTGAGGCGTAAAGCTTGGGTTATAAATTTATTTGGGTTAATTCAAGTCAATTAAAAATAGTTTTTTTTAAATAAATTCTAAACAATATCATATATATATATATATATAAATGATTTTTGATAGGGTTGATGATATAACTCCATATTATTATTATTTTTACACCAACTGGCTAAAGGCAAGTCGGCTATGTGACAAATTGAGGCTAATGGTGTGAATTCACACACGCGACCGCCCTCCCCCCTCCCCGACAGAGGAAGAACTGGACCGTCCGGAGAAGTCAGCCGACTGGCACAAGCAAAAAAATGTAAACGTGAGCAAGTGATGTTCTAACTCAGCGGTGAAAGGGGCTTGTTTTTTTTCTCTGCTTCAGGGGTTTGAACCTTACCATGCACGCCTGTCACCCCCGCGGTGCCTTACCTGTTCATTGGGCTTGCAGGATGTTCAGTGAACCGTGTGGATTAATCGNTGTGCGTAAGCTGGCCCGAACATCACACGTAAATAAAAAAAAGTAAACGTGAGCTCACACACAAAGATAAAAAAATAAAAATAAAACCCCAACTTAAACAACGATATCTACCGACGCCCCCCCCCCACCAAAAATAAATAAATAAATAAACATCTTCATTACCCTCCAAAATAAATAACTCAAAGCCACGACCAAACACTCACGCGTCTACGTGTACATTTCTACTACCACTCTATTTCCTTGTCTTAAAATCACAATAAAACACACCGTAATTTACCCCCAAGTCTTAAAATCACAATAAAACACACCGTAATTTACCCCCAAGAAGACGCATATCACAGGAAATCAGCCTCACTCTCTCTCCTCTCTTACTTATACAGTCTTACACGGCTCCTCTCTCTCTCTCTCTCTCTCTCTGCCTTATCTTTTTTGTTCTCAGAAGAATAATGGGACAGATCGTTCTGAGCCAGTTGGCCACGGGTCTTAGTGTGCTAGCCGGGGCTGTTCTGGTCAAATCGGTTATGGACCAGAAGCCCATGGCCGGCCCGTTGTGCCCATCTTGCAACGGGACGGGTCGGGTTGCTTGTCTATGTTCCCGTTGGTCCGATGGAGATTCTGGTTGCCGGGCTTGTTCCGGTTCGGGTCGCATGGCGTGTAGTAGCTGCGGAGGGACTGGTACCGGCCGGCCGATTCCGGTTCAAATCTCTATGCGGTCACCGAACCGTCCTCCATCTTGACCTGCTCGAGTATTTATTTCGGGTCTGTTATTGTAGCTAGTATTGGTTAATTGTCTCTCTTCTTATATTTTTATGTAAACTTCTTTTCCTTTCTGAATCCTTTCCAGTTTAGAAAATTTTTGATTTGTAATATAATATAAGTTGAAGGGACACTTGAATGGAGGAAGGGAGATCAGATGGAACTTGGAAGGTGAGTAGTTTGTAACTTGTAATGACAATATTTAATATATTGAGTACCCAGATTCTTATAAAAAAATGATAATGGATAGGTTTATACCCGTTGAATTCTTCTTTGCTTACGATGTTAATTTTCAATCAGTAATGATTCTATAGCCAGTTTCTGTTGTTAATAATTTTAAAAATATAAAGAAATTATTCTAAATATAATTTATTTTATGTTTCTGTTCGTTCTTCCATCAAAACCTTGAATGCTGAATATAGTTTGAGAGATTTTTTTGCATGTGTTCTCTTTAAACGAGTTAAAGAAAATCATACTTGTGTGTGGATTTTGATTTAATTCCAGATGGCTGGGAACTTAATATATTTCAAGCGGATAGGCATGCCCTCATTTATCATATTCACTTACTGATTATCCATGTCTTGGAGTGCATTTTGCCTTCTTTCAGATCGGAAGGTATTTGCTTTCCATGGGCTACGGCGGTAAGATTCGAAAAACAGCTTGCCAAATTATTATAAAGTTAATACAACACCATTTTCGGAGCTTTATTAGATAGTTTAATCGTTTTTTTATGAACTGGATGGACTGTTTGGGCTAATTTGGAGCTGTTTAATGAAAACTAATTTTCAATTTCCTTGATGTTTTCCTTAAAACTCTTATTAGTTAGAGTTTTTTTATTGTCATTACGGAAAAAAAAGCCTCGAACCCGAGATCTCTTAGGAGAAAAGGGTGCGATTGTTTAGCCATCCAGCCTATACTTCGTCGTTTCTTCGACTAGATATCAACCATTCCACTTCAGATTCAGGGTGAGTTTGTTTAGCCTTAGTTTTTGCATTTATAGAATAAAAAATACAGTAAAGTATATGGCAATATATTAAATTTTATTTTATGCTATGTTGTTGATTGAAAAATTAAGTTTAAAATACTTTTTTTACATAATTTTTAATTAAATTTCATAAAATTATGTTTTTTTCATTTCAAAATTTTTTTTTTAAATTTAAAGTTTTTTATTTTTTCTTTACTTTAAATTATTTTTTATATTTTCAGATCATTTTGATGTGTTAATATTAAAAATAATTTTTTTAAAAAAATAAAATTTTAATACATTTCAAAACAAGTAAATATTTTATATTTTTTTTTTAATACACATAAATATTAATCATAATTTTAACAAAAATATAGTTAAATCCAACTAATTACACATTACCATATATTTTTTTTAAAATATTCTTCTCGAGTTTGAGAAAAGCTACAATCGTTTATATTCTTCTCAAGTTTGAGCCTGTCAAGTCGCTGATTTTCCTGATGTGAATCATCTAAGATTCCATTTCTTTATCCAAAAGCTGGCTGTAGATGTGTTCACTGTTAAAATGCAAAATAATAATAATAAAAAAAAACCTTTCACATCCCAGTTAAATAAAAAGCTTTTTTATGCAAGTGAGGTTCTAGCCTAGCGGTGGAAGGGGCTTGTCCTCTTCCTCTGCATCAGGGGTTCGAACCTCACCATGCACGCTTGTCACCCCCGCGGTGTCTTACCTGTTCACTGGGCTTGCAGGATGTTCAGTGAGCCGTGTGGATTAGTCGTGGTGCGCGTAAGCTGGCCCGGACATCACACGTAAAAAAAAAAGAGTTTCTTTATTAAAGTACAAATTTTTAAATGTTGTAGCGTGACAAGTATGTCATCTTTTTTTTTATTTATTTATTTGGATATCCGGGCAGTTTGCGCGCACCACGACTAATCTTCACGGCCTACTGAATACCCTGCAAACCTAGTAGGCATGTAAGGTACCGCGAGGGTAATAGGCGTGCACGCTAGGGCTCGAACTCTGGTGCTTTAAAAAAAGACAAGCCCCTTTCACCACTAGGCCAAGACCCTTGATGCATGTCATCTTGATTATATGCATAAATCACCTTCTTTGGAATAAATTCCCTAGTATAATTAAATTAAATTATTATATTTCATTTAGATTTAATTGATAAATAAATTGAATTCATGTGCTTAGAAGATATAAAATTTAATTTAATTTATTTTATATATTATTTTTATTAACTCATTTTATTTTTTTAGAGATATTTAAAACAAAAATAGATGGATATTTTGAAAAATATAGTTGCTGTATTAAATTTCTATTGTAAATAAGAGGATTCCAAACATGGAATTTTATTAAAATCCTTAAATTGAATTTAACTTAAAGGTTTGAAAGGTGCTGTTAATACTGGATCCAAATGGATGCATGCACGCAAGAATCACTTTCCGCTTGGAAGTAGCCAATAAAGGAAAACCATTAATTACCTAAACACTCAAAAAAACCATCCAAATGAATGCTTTAATGTTCATATAAATAATAAATTACATTAATATATATTTTTAAATTTTTTGAATGCAATTACATATTATAACTCAGTTGATCAAGGGAGTTGATAAATTCATGATTTTGGTTATAAAAAAATTGACCGTAAAGGATATTTTTAAATCAAGAAGATTAAATCTTCTCCTACAACAATTAAAACGCATATCTCACAATTTAGTATGTTAATTTTTTAAAAAAAATATATATCTAGATGCTGGTCTAAAAGTTTGAACCCAAATATGGTTAATCACTCACAGCTATTTTTTTTTTGTTAATAGTGAAAAGCCAAATTATATGTATATATTATCTTTTTTCTATTTCCCAAGGAAATTTATTCACGAGAGCAGAGGTTAAGAAGTGGCATATTCTTCTTATTAAAAATTACATATAATAAAAGCAATTATTGTTTTGTAAAGTTTTTTTTATTTTTATTATGACTACTGCTATATACATATATGAAAAGAAATGTTACATTGATCGTGAAAATTAAATTTATCATAAAATTTAGATAATATTTATAAAAAAATTCGTTAAGATCTTAATATTAATTATTATTTGGACCCGGAGAAGTATTCTCAAATTTGTCAAGATATTTCTCACCATGTAATACAAAAAAGAAGAAGCTGAATCTACTTATTTCAAGTACGTACAAAAGATATGTACATGGTTAGATAATAATTGTTACATCTTATATAGTTAGATAGGCTAACTCGAAACTTAAATGATTTGAGATTTTAATTGAATATGTTTTATTTAAAACTTAAGTCTATAATTGGAATGGAAAAAATAAATCGACCTTAAGCCGGAACTCAAGTGACTGGAGAGAGCCAAGTAGAGACTGTTTTTTTTTTTTCAAATATATTTTTTCTCCTAGTCAAAAATCTTTTATATATATATTTCAATTAATTATTAATTCATTTTAAAGTTTATTATATAAATAATATTTTTAGTACATATATTTTATATTTACAAAAAAAAATTGAAATAATTTTTTAAACATAATTATTTACAGTATACACATAACCTATATACATACATGGATTGTATGTACGGATATTCAAATGAAGTTTGATTTGCCTTAAGTGCCAGTGTCCTTTGGGGTGCCTGAACTGGATGCTTGTCAAGTGGTGCGCTGTGTCGGAATTCGAGAAGTTCCGAGAGTATAACACGCCTGTAGGCATGAGATACCAGTGGTGATAATTGAATTGCATGCTTGAGCGTTTACCAAGCAAATGCCTGTAGGTATGTGTTTTACTCCAGCCCAAGATTACCATTTCAAATTTATTGGTGGTTCAATTAGTGTTTATATATTCCGTAATTTTCCAGATGTGGATCATCTAAGATTCCTTTTCTTAAAGAGATTTAATCTCTTTATCCAGAAGCTGGCTGGAGGGTGTTCTCCCTATTAGAACACAAAAAATAGTAATTAAAAAAAACTACTGTGTCCCAGTTGAAACAAAGCTTCTTCGAGAACAATTTTTGAAGTTTTGTACCGTGATGGGCGTACCTTCTTTGATTAAATGCTGGTGTGCAGAAGCTGGCATCCAACACGGATGCTATAAGAATTACTTTCCCGTTGAAAACAGCCGAAAAGATAAAGAAAAACCATTAATAATAACCAAAGAAAATTTTAAGTGGAAGAGTTTGATTCCCCCCTCCTGTCCATCGATAGTCACAAATCATTATGATATTATTGAGAATTAAAGCTCCATATGCTTGAATCTCTATAACTTCCGCCTATGAAATTGACAAAGACAGTATAATATGACACTTGATCAACAAGAAGAAATTCATCACTTAAAATAAGTTTTAGATAGTTGATTGATAATACCTAAAATGACGGTTATCTGGGTTGGGCTTTCCTTTTGCTCCATGCCTTCGAGATGCTCGTAGGCCTGCTTTCTATCCTTGTTCCTTGGGTCTTAGGCCCAACGTTTGGGTCTCTAGGCTAGGACCCAGTCTTATTGATGGTCCCTTGGACCAAATCCCAGCCCTATCAATGTGTTTGATACTTCTGCCGAAAATCTTCCGTAGCAAAGCACTCAACATTTGAATAAAGTGTGCTGAAGACGAGAATTGGGAAACTTATAGGATCAGTATGTTTTTTTTCTTCTTATATTTATGAACTGATATACTGTTTGTTAGGAGTGAAGAACAGTGGTTCATACCCATTTTGGCAGGAGAGTAATGTGCACACCACAACAAATATGAAGGATTAATTTAATCATCTCCTACATGAAATGTGAACAAATTTATCTCCAAAAGAATCCTAAAAACTAGATGTACGACTGTAGAAGTCAAGAGATTGCCAGCGATGAGCTAAAAACTCATTGGTTTTTTGCAGGAGGTGTTGCGTGAGGCAGGCTACTTTGCCTCCTATACTGATGGAGACACGTTGCCCGCTTGCTAAACAATATGTAAAATTTAAGAAATTAAACAGGAAAAAAGGAAAAGGAAATCAAGAAGAACATGAAAACGTGTAGCCTAGAGTGCAAGTTATATACATGAAAGATGAATATGATAATCTGCCGATAGCTTTGTCATAGATTCAGGAATTCTCCAAGTCATAGAGAAATGAACTTTATCTGCGATTTCAGAGTCTACGCTCTTATAATAACAAAAAATTTGGTCTTCATTTAACAAAGATCTATGCTAAGTGATTAACTATCAATTGATTCCTCCCAAAATGTGGAAGAATCTCTCTCCTTTATTTTTATGGGTCACCGGTCAGGTTTATGGGTCCCTTCTCAACTGGCAATCCCATCTAAATTGTTAGGTGTCCGTTCGAAATTTATCTGATTTACAACCGAAGGGTTTGTCCTACGTGATTCACTCGAAAGAAAGGAGATCAGACTCGGATTTGAATGTAGACATGGCCTTTTTCAAAATGGTTTTTAGAAACAAATGATTTAAATCTACCTCAAGTACATAGCCCTCCATTTAATTTCTCAGTTTAATGTTGTGATCTGCTTTGACGGCCAAGTGTCGCCTTACTTTTCTGCAGTATTGGCATCTGTTCTGTATTCAATAATTGATTTGAGCTATTGTTAATTTGCATATTCTTAAAATGGATCTTCTACTCTAATTGTTCTACTTTACTCGTATTAATTGGTTCGGTGGCATATGGAGTAAAATGCCATGCCACCGCTCGCTGTTTCAAAAATTGATGTATGGGCAGTGAGATAGTTGGAGATGAGTTCTGAAGTTTCATGTGATTCGGAACGGTTGGTTGCTCTGGGCAACTTTTGTTACTAGCTCAAATATATCGGTGACATCTAAGTTCAAGGGGTGGTTTTTGTACATTGCAATAGCACTCAATGAGAAATCGTAGTTCTCAGACATTACAAGTTCTGATAATGATACAAAGGTTCTATCGACAAATATTTCTTTAAGCTCCTTCCTTAGGGAAGCATGCTCGCCGGCGTTTCTCACTTGGGGGTAAAAGCCTGAAACACACCATTTAAAATAGTTAGCTTAATTTAAAACAACTTGTTCTCGCTGCATTATTTACAAACTACTGTTATTGTTTGAAGTTTTAGGGGTGCACTCACAGCAAAAACGGTGGCATGACCGGGATCTGCTAGGTGAGCAAAGAGGTTGTCAATAGGACCAGTGCCAGTGTAAATGTGTTGGAACCAAGCACCCATCACAGCCAACATAGCCAATCTTCCATTCTTGATCTCCTTTGTCCTCAATTCCTTGATCTTCTCGGGAGAACCACTGCCCCATCCAAGTGGGTCAAACCATAGCCCACCTGGGTAACCAACATCTGTACCAGTGAGCTTGTTGTTAGGGAAGATAGGATCAGTGTTAACGCACCCTGGCTTGAGAATATCAGCCCATCTTCTTCCCTCGGCCCAGCCTATAAAGATTAACTCAACGATGAAGAGTGTGGTGGTGTCAGTGAAGTATTCAACTTCTCCAGCACTGTACCATGAGGGGGTGTTTAGGATGCCAATCTTTGTTAGGAATTCTGGGATGAAAATACCAGCAGCACCTAACATTGCCCATCTACAGTGAACAAGTTCTGCTTGCACATTCCATCTTAGAGTTTCAGGGTCAGATCCTGTTTCAGACAAATCACAACTTGCATAAGTACTTCATGATTGGTTATATTGTGCAAGTGATTAACACCTAACGGTTTAGCTCTCACTCACCAAGACCTAGAGGATCAAAGCCAAAGTCTCCAGGAAGGCTGCAGTTGAGACATTCAAGCAAAACTTTAAAACGTTTAGCACAGTAATTGAGTCTTTACATCAATGAAAAGAAAGATGTTTTGGTGCTAAAGAACAAGTCATCAACTGACCTGCCATCAAGCCATGGAGGAGGGGTGCTGCCTGGGAACCAGAGGGGTCTATCAGGGTCAGCTGCAACACAAACTGTAACTGATCGAGCTGCGGTTGGTGACGTGTACGTCTTCAGTCTCAATTTCTTCCCCCTAAGAAAAGAAGCCTTTGTTGACCCGACAAGGGATCCAGTCTTCTGGGAACTGCAATGTTTTAATTACATGACTCACTTCACTTTAAAAAAAATAAAAAAATACTCATGTTATTTTTCTAAGTCTTTGTTGTTTCATTATAAGCCTTGATTATACAAGTAACCAACATGTAATTAAGAATTAATCTAGAATGAAGCAGCACGATCAACTTGACTAATATTGAATCACGTCTAATACATGTTAAAAAGTTCCAAGTATATGCCACACAGCTAACAGTTGTTAATAGCATCATAAGAGGTAGTCGTGATGGGATTTGAGAGAGCTTGCCTGGAAGAAGAGATGGAAACGGCTGCAATGGCAGAAGAAGCACAAACAGCAGCCATTTTTTTTGCCAAAAGTCTCTTCCAATCAGTTTGTGCAGTGTTCGAATGGCTTATGGAGGTGGGTTGCAAATCTGTTAATGCATGCCGAGGCTTATCTTAAATGATAGGAGAAATAATGTCTAAATGGCTAGCTGATTGCCAGGTGGCACGCAGAATCTGATATGAAGCGCCTCTACCTCCACATCTTTTGCTTGCTTTGATGAATCATAAATTGGTGGCTAACATTCTATATATCTGAAAAATCAGTTGCAATTCGGGCCCATGGTGCCCTCTGTAATTTGTCAATACTTGATAATAGATTTTACAGGTGAAAGGGTGGAGATGCTACTCATTTGAAAGAATCTCATGGAATCGGACTGGCAAATAATTTAGAATGAGCTATAGCTCTCCAGGCAACAATGCGTGTATTCTTCCCCCTCGGCTAAAAGGATGGCCCATGTACGAGTTGATAGAAGCTCTCATGATAGGCCCTGGTAGCACCAATGGTCCGACTAGGAACATTGATTTAGAGGCCCAAGGCCTCAGCCTACCGTAAATAATCCCATTTGTGATCCCCAAATCTGTCTCTGGGCCTTGAGATTGCTTGAACTCAATAATTTCATCAGGGATTGAAGGAGATCACAAGGTGAAGAGGCTGTTTTGAAAAGTTAGAAGTGCCCCCAGAATCGAGAATCAACAATCATCTAGAGCTCCAAAGTTCGAGAAGAATTATTGCCACAGTCATTGGATGGAACTTGTTAGGAAAAAGCCCTTGTGGTAATTGCTCTATTAACTCTTAGCGATCCACTTAGTTCTTAAATGGTTATAAACCAGGAGAGGAATTGCCCCCTCGAGAGCCCAGACTTTCTCACATTAGCCTGGATCGTTCTAGGCCCAAGTAGATGGAAAAGCTTATCTTGTTCTTATCAGAAAAGAAAAAAAAAAGGAACAGAGAGAGGCACGCAAAAAATCAAAGTACGAATCTCCTTGATCTTAACCTCACAAAACTACATTTGTTGGTTGGTGGAGAAAGTCACATGATGCCACACAACTTGGTTCCTAGAAAATCATAGCTCATTTGGTATCATAACAACGAAGAAAATAAAAGTCAGGTCCCCCAACCACACTCGAAGACGCAGTCTTATCCTTTTCTTCCAACTTGTCCGCCCAAGTCTAAAGTAGAAAATTCAAACAATCTGTACTTGTAGCCGTAGAAAAATCAACCAATTTGAAGAAAAACCATAAAGTGAAAATTTCATGAGTGAATCCAGATTCCTGAGTAAATCAGATTAATTTTTAAATAAAAAAATTACAAAAAAAAATAACCTGCAAAAGCAAGCCATATCTGTTAACCTTTACCCAATCTTAATTAGGGATTGAGTGATTTTGAATGAATTTACCTGCAAGGGTTCATGTAAGTTTTATACTGGTGATACTTAGGTTTTCCTCTGCTGTTAAAGATGAGGAATATTGGCATAATTACGGAGCTAATCATCGGTGAATTGCTCTGAAAAATAAAGCACCGACCGGGGGATCCGTTTGGTAGCCTTGTCATGCTTTCATTCAACTTTAAAACCAGGTTTACACATGCTTGACCACCACCACCCACCACCCACCACAAAGTGAAATCTGGGCCTTTTAAGGAAGCAAATGGTGGTGGTTAAGAGTATAGATACGCTATCTAATTACAAATAAATGCTTGAGGTCGACAGACATTATCAAAGCTTATTTTATAGGTGTTTAGCAAAATCTCTTGGAAACACACCTTGGATTCCTTACTGTACTTTTCCATGCAGGCATGTGCTCGCTATTAGTACTGTAATTATTTCTTACAAGAATTATAGCAAGAAAACAATCTGCTAATTATGTCTCTTGAGAATTATTATAGCATTTTTTTTTCAAAATTATAACACAGAAAATCTCTCCATCCCTTTCTGGTTTTTTTCTTTTTCTTACAGGACACATGAAAGGAGGCTCCATTAGCTTTCTATGATCATTTCATCTTTCAGGTCCCTTTCATTGTACCTTAGTAGCGGAGTCAACAAGATAAGATACAGCAGTCCTCGGCATGATTGACTTGTGAGGGGGGGAGAGAACAATGATCCCTGTAGTGAGTTATGTTCTGAAAGGTACTAAATAATGGAACATTTGGTTGTTATAATGACTATAACAACTTTGCCAAACCTCTAAAAAGTACGATTATTGTGTCGGAGTTTTTCCTTCTGTTTTGGCCCCAAAGAAATTATGATGAAATTTATCAGTTTATGCTACTAGCGAGCTCATCATCACATCTTCACATGCTGGAGTTTCTTAGTGCTCACCAGATTAGAACTTCAAGGAGTAATTGTGGGTTCAATCAACTTCTATTACTGACCAAGTCTACCAATCTCTTTGCTGATTTGAAGAAATGCTAAAATGGGATTGCTGAAATACTAATCTTCTGTTTTCTTTTTTCTTCTTTTTTTTTGGGGGGGGTGGGGGGAATAGCACTGATTGCCCTGACGAGAGAACATTTGCCGCCATCACCTAATTGCTTCAATGCTTAGCCCAGCTTTTGTAGGGCAGGCTATAATTTTGATAAGTTATTATAGCATCAGCATCACATTTATACACGGTATTGGTTGCTCCTATTTTGCTTTTGGACCTGGATTTTCCTAGCTAATAGAGAGTTTGCTCGCAAGATTAGCAGATAAAGTGAACGGGGTTTCAAAATGGCAACCTACTTGAATCTTCTTTTGTGATCAATGATGCGAACTTTTAATGATAGCCATGGAACAAATCAAGCATCCTGAAAAGCCTATTGCCATGATCACCAAACGATCATCAATGAGGAAATAAGCATGTCAAAAGCTAAGCACATAATCACTGATAAGGAAAACAACATCAACAGGGGTCCATGCCCTTGGTGTCTCATGATCTTTCTACTACCGTTGGATAGCCATTCCGAAGGACTTTAAATTTCGTTCAAGCACTAATTAAACTAACATGTTTTCTCTCCTTAGGGCCTCATATTTCTTGCATTCAATAAATACATGAACTTGTTCTCACCTCAGTGAAAATGTATGCATACCCAGATATATGATCCGTCATGATGATGAGAATGGTGTCAAGGTCCTTAATGATGAACAAGAATGTGTTTGCCATTATAGTTATGTGATCACTGTCATCAAAAGAAATGTTATTTCCGGCCAGGAGAAAGAAAGACGACACGACCATATTATTACTCACAATCAAAATCTTAATAATGTTGCACGGTATGGACATTACAGAGACTTGCAAAAAAGCAAACCAAACAATATCTTTTCTTGTAGTTTAAGCAGCCAGCCGCTCCAGATCTAGTTGAAACTTGAAACTCTTTTAAGTCCTATAAATTTCATATGGTTGACATTGATTATCTGGATAAACCCTATCTGAAAGATGTGGCGTAGACTTGAAATATAAAATATAATCATTTTTCCGTTTGTAATCGTTTAATTACTCATTTATTTATTTTTGTAAATCAATGTCCATAAGTAACTTAGCCCTCATGCATTTTTCCTGAAATCATCACTTCTAAAGCCGGCATCAGTAGCGTTCTCTTGTGCTCAATTCTTATCATCCATTCTTGATACTTACTTCATCCAACCCTTTAAATTTTATTCAAGGTGTCCCGTAAACGCCCTCGATTGCAATCCTTGGCAGGCTGTAACGCGAGCATAGTAATTAGATTGACTTGCACAGTGACGGATTATCATCGATAATTATTTTACAATCCCCCGGAAGAGTAGCATTTTAACAAGAAGTTGGAAGTCAAATCCTTTATCCACAACATATAATTAACGAAAGCTAAAACACGAGAGATTTCTGCAGAAGCATGTAACTGGAATAGTCTTTTCAGGGTTTTGCTTTCCCACCGAAAAAATAATAATATAAAACTAGCTGTTAGAGATATTAAAAGATTTTCATAAGGCTTAATAGTTATTACTAAATTGATTAGGAAGAAATAAAAATTTTCACATTTCAATAGCACAGCAAAAACATTAAAATATTTTTGAAAACAAAAAAAATAAAAAAAGGTTTTTTTGTACAAAAAAATAAAAAAAAAGGTTTTTTTGTACTTTCACAATTATTTTTTTAAAATTATCAGCTTAGATAAGAAACAATTTAGTATTTGAAAAGAAAAAAATAACACACACACCAAATCAACCACAAATATTTTGAAACAAAAAAAAATTGATCTCAGGTGCTTATAGTATTTTTCACAATGGCTTTTTTATCATTATTAACAAGTCAACCAAAGGATAATTTAACATTTAAAATAATATTAAAAAAAACAAGGAAAATACCGATATGTCCTCTTTCTATTGAGGGAACGCCTGCTGGTCATGGTTGAGTAATTTGTGCCCAGTGGAGCATTTTTTTCTCTTCTTTCCTTAAAATGCCAGCTTGGTCCTCTTTAACAGTATTTAAACTTTATTATTTATTTTTTAAATTTTTAATTTTTTTATTCATTTGTAAAAAAATTATTTATTTTCAATCTCAACCTCAATTTATCTTATATTATCATTTTTAATTTGATCTTTATTTTTTTAATTTTTAATTTTTTTATTAGCTCTTTACAAAAAGTTTTATTTGTTTCATTTTTATCTTTCAATGAAGATTTATAGTATACTATTTTTACCAATTTGATCTTTATTTTTTTGAATTTTTTTATTAAAATTATTTTTCTTCTCAATTTCGACCTTCAAACAAAAATTTATTTTTATTTTTATATCAATTTTGATTCTCTTTCTTTTGATTATTTTTTTTATCTTTTTACTAAATTAATTTTTCTTTGCAATTTCACACTTCATATTTTGTATTTCAATTCTGATATTTGTTTTTTTAATTCTTATTTTTTAATCCTTTTGTGCAATAGTATTTTTAAAATATTTTTTAATTTTATCCTTTAATAATTGATTAATTGAGAATTGAACTTGATAGTTTTCTAGATAAAATATTTTTAAACTCATCTGGTCACAAGTTTAAAAATTTAATGTAAGTTGGTATTTTTTTAAAATTATCTTTGTAATTTTTTTATTTTTTTATTAGAATATTCTGATTTCATGATTTGGATCACGAGGTTTGAGTTATAGACAAGTTTATTCGACCCTGATTACTAAGGTTATAAGTTTTTCATGTTAATTTAGATTAAATAACATTTGTTTTACCCCATTTTATTCTTATATATTTAATAAGCTAAGAGCTGAGCTACGTCCTTTGTTCCCTCTTGAGAAATATTTTTTCTTAAGTTATTGTGTTTATGTTTTTTTAAAAGATATCTACTATTGTTATTTATTATTTATTATTTAATTAAAATAAAATCATGAACAATTAGAAATATGTTTGTATCGTGATTTTTTTAATCTATTTTAAAAAAATATTTGTGTTATTTAAATATTATTTTTTATACAAAAATCTAGCATGTTGTGTAATAGGAGTCCACATCTAATGACTAGAAAAAATACCAAGGATAAATTGAAATTAAAGGTACTTAATGATTTGGTTGCTAAAATATAATGAGTGCTTTTGTTTTTGCATTTAAAACATATTTTTAAAAAAAATTAATTTTTTTTGCATCAAATTAATTTTTTTATTAAGTTTTTGAAACATTATGGTGATATCAGAAATAAATATTTTAAAAAATATATTTTTAATATATTTTTAAATAAAAATTATTTAAAAAAATTATTATTACAATTTCAAAAAGTATATCCAACTCATCCAATTGTTTTGAACATCAATAATCATGGCAATCTCCATATTAGATACAGCATGATATCACACATGAGTGAAATTATATACTTACCGTATATAAAGAGTCCTAGTGAGCAGGTTTAACATAATGACTTCGAGATTTAAGTTGCACCTAACACTAAGTTTATTGGGTTTCAACAGATACATCCCTTGTTAGAATTTGCATCGACATATAATAAATGGGACTTTATCACATAGTGATCGCTTTGGTGTCTTCTCGTGGTAGAGCTCGCAAAAGTTGAGACATCGTAATTATTTTAGTAATAGTTAATTAGCATATACATTAAATGGACCTTCGGTTTATTAATAATAATCCATTTGATAAGAAAGCAATCGAGCCCCGTTACACGTCTCCAATCTTTGAGACCTTGAACTTCCAACTAGGGCATGAAAATTCAATCAACGTGGGGTTTGCTTCTGAAACATCTTCGGTTAAATATTTCTTTCATCAAGTCGAAATGCCCAATCAATATTAACTTTTTGTACGTGTCCATTTGCAAACAACTCTATACCCAGAACATCCTCTCAAGAAATTCAATTACATCTTGAAACCTAACAATGGAGGTAAATTATAGAGAGTGCTGAAAGGTCTGGTGATGTCTCAAAGCATCGGATTCTCGATCTCCAAGCTCACAAGATGTGACATTTTATTTAGAAATTATAGAGCGTGGAATATGTTGGATGTACCGAATTAGAAGAAAATATTCCCAAAAAGATTGGGAGTTGTAGATTAGATACCGACCAAACATCATGGTTTTGTTTTTAATACGAGCAATAATACAACAAGTGCTTGCTAAACCACCTAATCCAGACCCTTTCAAATTTCGAGCAGGAGTATAATTAAGCATGCTGGTGTTTTGGACGAACATATTTTGTCATCATGTTTATGCATGTCCGGTCGCATTAATATCCTTATTTTAAGTATTATTAGATGATTCAATCACAATTAGAATTACCATTTTTTAAGTTCCTCATTTCAATGTCAACTAAGAAAACGAAGCGATATTGAGTTAGATTAAATGGAGCTCTCAACGGTGACGTTTAAGTAGTTATCGTCGAGACGCATGCACATTCAAGGACCAACACAAGCCGTAAAGGCAGTCTTTTTAAACCTCACCTTCTCTCTTGGATAAAGAAGATTTGCCAGCATTGTTTATGCAACTTGACGAATGTTATGGTAGCTTATTTTATTTCTTATGTTTTTTTTTCATTAGAGCCTTTATGTTCAAAGTATATGTCCTTGTTGTGATTGACGCTGATTTATGGAACAAAAGCACCATTTATATAAGAAAAGATTACATCGAAGGTTTTTCTTTTTAAATAAATAAATAAAATAAAATAATGAGGGTGGCTATATTTAAGAGCCAAATATTCACTTCTACAACCAGTTACGTCAAAATGGAATTAAAAAATAGGAACAAAATTCAGATGTCGTGATTTGGCATGCTATGCACGCATTCTATGGCTGATTAAACATAATACATCTAAAATATTGATGTAACCATATCAATTTCATATGTTTATAATATGACTCTGTTAAAGCCCAGTTTTTGGACACATCACACAGCCCCGGAAAAAAAGTACAAGGCCAAATCTTAGAGATAAGAGGGTGTGAGAATTCAGATAGCTACTAGATACATGTCACGACCTACGTCTGATCTAAATTTTGCTTGTTAATAATAAAAAAATATCGAGGCAATGGCACTATTTTCCAAGAAGCTAAAAAAAATAAAAGAAGCAATGGTGCTATGCTTATCCAGATGGTTAGATGGTTTTAACAACACAAAGAACCACGGCATGAAAATATTTCATGCTTATATTTAATTAAATAATTTAATTTAATTTAATTTTTTTAAAAATTAACAAATAAAAAGGTTTAAGTTAATACAGCTAATTTTTAAAATTAGTCATAAATTCTATTAAAAAAAGTAAGTAAGAAATATAATGCATCTTAATCTCTAATTAAATAAATATTTAAGGATAAAATTTAAAAATTATGTTCAGAAAAAGCCAAAAAAATCAAGTAAATTTAAATTAATCTCTCAAACTTGTAAATTATTAAATTTTAAATTTGAGCTGAGTCAAGAAACTCAATTTTCTATCAATTTAACATGATAAAATTAAAAAATATATCGATTTAAAATATTTATCTAACATACTCTAGCAAATATTCTAACCCTAAATTAATCTTTTAAATTTATAATCCATGAAATCCTAGTATCTAGCTCCTTCAATCAATTCAACTTCTAACCAATTTAAAGTTAAATAATAAAATTTAAAAATATTAATAGAGTAAATTTATTAAAATAAAAAAATAACAATAAAAAATATATTTATCAAATCTGATAAAAAAAATAAAAAAATAAAATAAAAAAAATAGTTGAAATTAGGAAATCCAAAGAGCGCCTTGTTGGCTTAAATAGTAGCCAATTTATTTTAGTCCGGCACTGGTGAACTGTGACACCTTCCATTAGCAAGTAACATTTGATATATGAAAAGGTGGTGCGTGTGTTCAAGAGATAGAGCCAAAAGCTCAAATAAATTAATTTTTGCACCAATCACCCAAGTGCACAGCTTACATAAAAATTGTAGAAAAATGTATTTGTATCATGAAAAGAAGAGCTCATTATTAGTGACTCCCTATACTTGTCAAAATTTATCCATTGTTCCTCCTTGTAGAATGAAAAAGCAATTATAGTTTTTTATTATTATTAATATCCGGTATTGGTTTTTGCATATTTTAACAAATTCTATAATTTTTAAAATTAATAATTATATAAATTTTTAGTAATTTTTATAAAACTTGAAATCATAATTATTAAAAATTAAATTTAAAATTAAACTAATTAAATTACCTATAAGAGCTACACGCGCACATATATATATATATATCTTTAACTTTATAACTATCATAGAATTAATACTTTTCTTCTAAAAAAAAATGTTTTTTCCATGGCAAACCATCCCATCTTGTATAATTTTCTTTATTTTTTCTTTCTATTTTTAAAAATATAAAATGATTAAGTGGAACAAACAAGCAATCATCCAAACTACTAAGATATAAAACATATAACAGCATACATTGTTTTTAAAACTACACGGACTCACCATTAATCCTCAAAACAAATCCAGCAAAGACAACTATTTCGTCCATTCCTAGGACTGAATTATAAAGAAACTCACGAAAAAAAAACAATTTTTGTTTCCGATCACAGCTGTACCCTCTCCTGATTGAATATTCTCGAAACTTTCTTCTCTTACCGCGCAAGTAAAGGGCATTTTATGAATCATGAGCTCTGTCAGACAAGAGGCAAATTCCCCTTCCTTTTTGGTTCTGTGCAATTTGAAACACTCGAATGCCCCTCAAGTCACGTCTACCGTGCGTAGCTGTGATTAATTTCCAGAGTGTTTCTTCAAAAATTATCACATGCAAAGCAATGCTCCATATCAGTGACTACGTACGCTAACACATATTTAAATTATCAAGAAATTGTTCTTTTTTCCGTCTTCCTTTGCCCTTCTCGGGTCCAAATGGCAAATTATTTAACTATTTCACCCTGAAGGAGAGTACATTAATTAATTAATTGGCATATAAATATATAATTTAGTATTGTTTTCGTTATTTGGAATATAATAACTAGACCCTTCAGAGTTTTAAGAGTATAAATTAATTTATTACTATGTGACCATTAATTCTTTAAAATTCCTGTTAGTTTTTTTAGAAAACGATATCAAAATATCTCTAAATTTCTTTCATTTACTACATGGCCAAGACAGTGTTTTGAAAAGAATATTTATACAACCTAAACAAGAAAATTAATTTGATGGGACTAAGTAATAATCTACTTTTAATAATTCTATTGACAATGTAGTTTTATTATTATTATTATTATTATTATTATTATTATGAACACCAGCCAGTGATTTTCCAACCATAGACAATGACATCATTGCAAAGTTTCCATTGTTTGTGGTATTAAGTTAAAACATTATAGCCCTTTGTCACTTCTCTTGCATTTTTTTAGTTTATTTCAGTGTGTCTATGCGTTTTATTTTATAAAATATATTTTGTTTGAAACTATATTAAAATAATATTTTTTTATTTTTAAAATTATTTTTAATATTAATACATCAAAATAATATGAAAAGACATATAAAATAATAATTTAAAGAAAAAAATAAGAATAAACTGACTGTTCATAGCTGGCAAATGTCCTTTGATACGTTGATTCATTAGGATGCAAAGTGTTAGTGTTGTAAATGGAAACTACATTTTTGCGCGCCTCCAATTCAAATAACAAATGCGATCTGCAAGCATGTCAGACCACATTAATAACCAGTGCTTCTAAATAAACAATACAGTCTTATTATATTATTTTTTTTAAATGTAATTTATGTAGTTTACAAGACCTGATTGTATTTACATGGTAGAAGTACAAGCATGAGTCGATAATGTACATAAAACTAGACTTTGTCTGAGATATGACTCTTGTACTTTACTATATTCTAAATATACCCCTCCTTCTAGTTACGTATTAATGGAGGTAGTGAAAAGATTTGTTTACTTGACAGGGAATGTTACATGTCTTGTAGATCACTCAAGCAACGGGGCCAGCACGAGTGCACGCTCACTGGGATTCTACACAACACCCGAGGATGGAAAGGCCCTCTCTGAATTAGTTAATTAAATAAATTAAAAACAGAGTTAATTAGAGTGCCAAATGCGTTAAGCAACAGCCTTAGTTCCCTCTCCTTGATCCCATTTATGGTTCGTTACGCTAAATCCTCACAAATCCCCAGCCACTCGGGCTAATTAATACAGGAGGGGACGAGAACTGCAGAATTTTACGCTACCTAGAGCTGCCATGTTAACCTCTAAGTTAAATACTTTCCTTTTATCACGTGCTCTTTGTCTCTAGGAGGGAGCTACATTCTTTCTTTTGGTAGCTTCTTTAAAGTAGTAATAATTATTTTTTAAATATTTTTATTTAAAAATATATTAAAAAAATATTTTTTTAAAAAAATTATCACTTCAAAACCAATAAAAAACACTGAAAATTATTAATGAATTTTTTTAAAGTATATTTGAAATGTAATGTCAAAACAATAGATCAAATAAG
>SRLM01000435.1:307369-350401 GCA_015708895.1 Populus ilicifolia
AAAAAAAAAAAAAAAAGAAGAAGAAGAAAAAGATGAGAGGATAGTCAACAAAAGAACAATGACTTTTTTTCTTTTATGTAATTTAGCAAGAGAAATTTTCAAATTTATATGCTACTTCTATTTCTATGTTAGAGATTTAACTAAACAATTACTCATCATCCCGCTGAATATAGATGAAACTAAGAGTCATTACATGAGTTGCAAATATGATAGTTTGGAAACATGATGTAAATTGTGTTTTTAAAAAAAATAATTGTTTTATATGTTTTGGATTATTTTAGTACACCATTCTTAAAAATATTTTTAAAAAAATAAAAAATAATTTAATATATTTTAATAAGATAATATTTTTAAAAACAATTATAACCATATTTTTAAACAACCCAGCTCTTAAAATGAGTGGACGGAACGTGTTCGACTAACAATAAGAATTAATTTGCATTTACATGTTCTTCACAGGATTGCAGAACTCTCATGGAAACTTCCTGTACACCCCTTGATTAGTTTATTTTTGTAATAGAATCTCTTACTATACCGATTAAACATGAGCATAATTTCACCGCACACTACAAAAAAAAAAAAGCGTTATTTTCAAAGGAACTTTCTTTGAAAAATACTATAAAACGATTGAAAGTTTTTATTTTATAACTATTTGTTTTTTCAAACAAATCACAGCAGTTATGCAATATCCCGCCAGCAATTAAATAAAAATGTTAAAAAATAAAATGTGAATTAAATAAAATCTTAGGAAAAAAAAACCAAATATTCTATTTTTCAAAATCAAATTAATTTTTTCAGAATTATTTAAGCACAATGAAAAAAATAAACTAGTTTCATATTATCAAAAACAAATCTATTTTCCCGTTGTAACAAAATAAATTAAATTTCTTAATAAAACAAACATATAATCTTTTCTTCATCACACAACCATATAATGAAGGAGAAGATGATACACAGGAGCGGTAAATTTTTTGAAAAGAAGGAAAGCTAAAATCTTGGCAAATTTCGAATTAGTGAAAGAATTGTATATTTTATCAGTAATCTGATTTTTTGTCCTAGCAAGAATTGTTGTTTGGAGGGATTTAAAATATCTTGGATGTAATTACCAACACAAAATATTTATTGTTTCACAAAATCCTTTTTATTATGAATTTTTTTAAAAAATCAGATTTTTAAAAACATTTCCAGTAGAATTAATGACAAAAATTATACTTATCTCACGAATTAGTAATAAATTTAATTATTTTAGAGAACTAGCGATGGAAATAACTTCGTTGCTAATTTCCGTCAATACTTCAATTTTTCTGATACTGACACGAGGAAACTTTAATTATTTGAGTTTAATATTTTAATTAAGAAAAATACCCATGCAAGGGACATCCATGGTGAATGGATTGTAGCTAGCAAAGCTGGCCTCAGCTAATTTTTTTTCGTAAAAGCTTCGAAAGTTCACTTACCATGCACGCAAAGGCGGAATGGTAGTACTAGTTTGTTCCTGAAAAAGGAGGCAAAAAGCAACTCTTCTTGCTTACACGGCCAATTAAGCAGTCGAAACGAACGAGATTCGAAAGCTAAAATGCCAAGAAAACCTAAAATCATTTCAAGAAAGTTATATTTTCAGAAGATGTTTCTGTCTATTTGAAGAATATACATGAACTTCTCCTTGAAATCTTTCACACACAGACAGACACAGATCAGAGGAAGATATAATTTTACTGTCAATGAACAGTCAAGTAAGTCGCAGATAGATAAAGTGAACCACAGCAGAGCGACAAGTTTCGATATCAAATTACAGTGACAGAAAGATACAGCAACGGGGCTTTGAGGTGGCGTGCAGATCAACTCGTACGAAAGTTCCAAAACTGTGAAAGTAAAGTAAGATTCACTTGATTTTATAGACCAGTCAAACCCCTCTGTCAAAAAAGATTTTTTAGCAGCCAGTGTAAGTCACGTGCAATCGAGGAGACCATGTGCATACCGTGACGTGAACGGCTCAGATTATCCAATGATGTTGCATTCATGACTCTCAACTTGGCTGGGCCAACCCAGCACGATCAATCAGAAGACCATAAAACGACTGTGGTCGAAAAATGATCACCTATTTTTTTTTATTAACGTAGGTGTCCGGGTCAGCTTTCGCATACCACGACTAATCCTACGGGTCCTGAAATTAACAACTATGTAAGCCTCTAGTGGCCATCATATGAGCAACCAAGAACTCGAACCTGAGACCACAAAGGGAGCAAACCTCTTGATCCCAAGTCCTTACCACTTGGCCACCATCTAGATGGTTAATGATCACTCATTTTTAATACTATGTTGGAAGGTTTTTTTCAATAACACTGTTTAGGTAAAAATTTGACAAATTGATATATATTAAAAAATTATTTGAAAAATAATATATTTTTATTCAAAGACATGATTCCCATGTATATAAACATTACATTTTTATAGGTATTATTGTTAAATTGTGAGATTATTAATTTTGATTTATTGTTGTTTGTATGGTGTTTGATAATTGAATGGTTTCTTTTTTATTGAGATAATTTAGGGTTTGAGTCAAACAATTAGTTATGTTTTTCATTGAATTAATAATATTCAAATTAGATAAATTAAGGTTTGCAAATTTAAAAAATCAGGGTTAATAAAGTTTGGATAAATTATCATAATTGGGAATCTTGTTTGGCAGGATTTAATTCATGTAATCAAATATGTTTTCATGCTATTAATGTTATGAATGTCAAAATAATAACAAATAAGGTTTGCGTTTGGTTTTGAGATGAATTATTATAGTTGGGTATTTTGTTTGAATTGAGAAAATTTAGCTAATTTCAATTTCAATTTATGCAATTACGTATGTTTCCATGTATTTGGTGTTGTAAATTTCAAAATAATAGCAATTATCATTTGTATTTGTGCATTTATAATATTTTTATAATCATCTTGGACTTATTATATTGAGATTTTAATATGCTTTTTTATATTATCAACATTTAAATTTATGTTGCACAATCAAGTAGAATTTCAAGCAATAAATTTATAAGTGAAGATGCGATTAACAACAACATATTGTTTATAATTCCAGAGCAGATATTTATATGTTAATAGATATAGCAACATTTACAAATGAGCGAACGCGGGGCATGGTTATTTAGTGTTTAGGGATTGTTGGTTTGTATTTTAAATTTGGGGATTGGATCTAAGAGATTGGGGTTTAAGGTTAACAATTATAGGCTTTGGTTCGGATTTGAAAGTTTATGATTTATGTTAAGGTATTATGAGTTTAGGGTTTGGATTTATAAGTTCAGGGTTTATAATAATTAATGGTCTGAGGATTGGATTTAAGAGTATAGGGTTTTAGGTTAGGAATTGAGGTTTTAAATTTAGAAGTTTAGAGTTTATAGTTATATATTATAGGCTCAAAGTTTGGATTTAAGAGTCTGTGATTAGAGTTAGTGTTCATGGTTAGATATTAGAGATTATAATTTTGGAATTTTTATTCAAGGTTAATTTCGAGCTGGGGAAGTTTAGAGTTTAAATTTTAAGTTTTGATTAAAGATGAATTTTTTTCTCATGTTTTATATAGAGCCGTTAAAGGGATTTACGTGTTTACAAAACATAAAAAATGTGAACAAAATTCGAGTCTTGAACTAATTTATGCTAATTTTCTAAAAAAATTCTCTCTTCACTGTAACTTTTAGCGAGGCGACTTGGAAAGGGAAAATACCTATTATTTTTTAATGCATGGTCAAAAACGATGTTTGAGGTTTCTAATAGTCATTGTTACATGTAAATTAAATATTCATTGACTTGGAACTTAACCAGAGATGGGTTTCAAAATCATTAAATGAGAGTTGTTCTGATTAAAATGAGAAGAGTTAGCCAAAACTGATTTAATTTTTTTATATATAATCTTGAAGTTACATGGTTCTGGATTAATCCAGAGAACTTGCAACTAAAACTTGGGCTTTAAGCTGCATTTAATAACTTCTCTCATGTTAACTCACCAAAGACGTGAAATGCAAGCGAAACAAAAGCAAAGCAAAAATCGGCCGGGAACGTGCTTAACCCCGCCATCACGTGAGCAAGCATGCGACCCCATTTCTCCCATCAATAACGAGAGAGGATGGGAATGTGACTAATCAACGGCAAATGCGTTAAGCAACATCCTCTGCATCGTCTACTGAGATTCTATGTTTAATCCAGTTAAGTTATAGATCCTTTTGGAGTTTTTAATGTCGATTCCTTGAAATCCCAACAAGATGGGAATAAGGAATGAGTGATCGGCAAAATCTTGCGTTAATTAGGGGATGAGTTTGATGCCACTCTACGTAACCTCTCCCGCCTCATCTCCCTGGCTAGTAAAAAACATTTAACGAGGGAAGTTATTCCCATCTCCCTCAAGTTTTAAAATCGACCTCATTCAATCATACGTGCTCCCGTGATGTGCTCCTTGCCTCGAAAAATCAACTATTTCTTGCACACATGCACCACTCTTCAAGCAAGTTTCGCAGATACAACTTACCCCAGCAATAAACATGTTCAGTTAATAATTTTAAAAGGTATAATTAAATTAATTAACTTTTATTTTTTTAAAAAAAGTTATTAATTTGAATATCATAATTATTAGATATTTATATAACCATTAATTTTGGAATCTTGATGAATCAATTAAGGTATATGTACAGAAGAAAACATGCTTATTCAGTGCACTAATTACAATTCAATTGTTACGCATACATTCCTAAAAAAATTTCTACATCTCCTCAAACAAACAAAATTTACCACCGAACGTATTTTCCGAGACTTGTCCTCGACCATGATTCACAAATGGATGACTAGAGTGCATGAGTAAGAATTGGAGAAAAATCACACCCGCCAAGGAGGCGGAACCATGGGGAGTGGAGGAAAAGCAACAAAAGTTACAAAACAAGCGGTGAGGGCTGCATGCTGCCTGGCTCCCCTTGTCACCGCATTGTCGAGTTAGTTGACCTTTGCTTTACTCGCACCACCTCACTCTCCCTGTGCCAAGCGTTCGGGGTGCCCGATTTGTCTTACGTGGCAAATGGAGGTGTGTGACAATGCAAAAGCCAAAGGGAGCCCCTTATCCAGACACGTCTCGAATGAAGAAAAGAGCCACGCCCCGCTCACGGGAAGCAACCAGTCACCTGTCCCTAAACATGGTAACAAAAAATGGGACCCCTCTATTCGTAACGGAAGAAGAGGGGCTTTTAACAGATTCTGTCTTAATTAGAGGTAGTGGTTAGGCTCCCGTGGTTTGAACTTTGAAGTTTAGTTTGGAGCCAACCTTATCTTTCGCCTCTCTCAAAAAGCATCTCAGCCGTCGGATTTGGATCCTTTTTATGTGTTTTTGTCCTTGTCTTGAGTCTTGAGTTTTTTTATTTACGTTGGGTATTCGGGCCAGCTTGCGCGCACCACGACTAATCCCCACGGCCCACTGAATACCCTGCAAACCCAGTAGGCATGTAAGGTACTACTAGGGTGACAGACATATACGCTAGGGCTCGAACCCAGGTGCAATAAAAAAAGACAAGCCTCTTCCATGCTAAACCAAACCCTAGAATGCCTTCTCTTAAGTTCTTAATTTTATAGCAAGTGCTCTCATGATAAAAGACAATACACGAAGAAAAAAAAAAAACTAGAGATGACGGTAATTCATTGCATTACTGCTGTAAAAAAGTTGCGGTCGGACCCCGTCTCCACCATGAACAGCAGGTGGGGTTTTTTTCCCCTTATTTTTCCTCTAGTTTCTTTTTTATTTAATTTTTTTAAAAAATATTTTTTAGTATATATATTTAAATTCAATTTTATTCTTCAACACATGTTTAATTTTAATTTTTTTAAATTACTTTAATTTTTTCTATAAATTTATTAAAGTTCCAGCAAATATTGTAATATATTATCTATTTTTAATTTTACAATAATTTATTTTTTAAAGTATAATTATCAAGTA
Source organism: Populus ilicifolia (assembly GCA_015708895.1). Lineage (NCBI taxonomy): Eukaryota > Viridiplantae > Streptophyta > Magnoliopsida > Malpighiales > Salicaceae > Populus > Populus ilicifolia. The sequence goes on from SRLM01000435.1 coordinate 313,344, forward strand.
AAAATAATATTTTTTTAAAAAAATAAACATGATAAAATCTACCATTAAAAGAATTTAACAAGTTAAATTTGTAAAATATGGATTGATCTATCGTATTAACATCTGAATATTAAAAAAATTAAATTTTAATTTTTTTAATTAAACTGTATTTTTTATTAGTTATCTAAATTATATTTAGACATGTTTAGTTCAATTGGTCACGTTTGAATTAACTCTTATAATATTTAATTTTAAATTTAAGTTAAATAATAAATTATGTTAGGATATTTTAAAATTAACATGCTAATTATATTTAATAATAATATTAAATAGTTTTTTATATATTTTTTTACTTTCATTTTATTACATTTAAATTGCCGGGCAGCACAACCATGTAGACTAGTTATTACCATATCAAGTGTATTTCCATGTAGCTCGTAGAATACAGCACGCGTTGAGTGAAATTGAAGGAATTTTATAAGATAAAATGAAATTGTGTGTAAAACGGTAAAGTTCGGTATTTATCCACCTTATCGTGAGGTTTAACCGTGACAGTGACAAACGACACCTGGCACGGCTTATGGTGAGCATGTGATGTTCATTGTACTGAAAATCCGTGAAAAAGGTGGTAAAACTATAGAAAAAATCATAAAGTCTGAAATCATGAATCACTGATAACCGCTGACTGAACACTATAAAACGCGATAAATAATATGATTCAGTTGATAAGACCTAACAAGAAATAAAAATCAACATAAACCTAGAAATAAATATAAAAGGTAAAAAATAAAGGATTATTAGATATTTGAAAATGGTTTAATGATGAAAAAACCTTAAGAAGTAGGTATTTGATGTAGATTTTGATCTAAAAATATACTGCCCATTAAAAATTAATTTAAATTATATATTAAAATATTATCTAAAATTTTAAATTGTGGCATGAGATTATAAATATAATTTTTTAACATATTGTTTTAAGAAAAAGTTATTTAAACTTGAAATTTTTAAAAATTCATACTATCTTATACTATTAATTAATTTTAATTAAAAAATAATAAAAATGATAACATTAAAATTAATGATTGTTTGTTCACTAATTATAATATTATTTTAAATAATCATATTGCGAGTTTAAACTCAAATCCAATAATAAAAAAAAAACAAAATAAAGTTTTGTTCATTTTTTTTAAAATCCCCTTCAGGTTCTAATATTTGAATCCATGTTCCCCTTTCAATATATATATATTGATTTCATTTCAGATCCATGCTGTCTGTTTGCACAAGGACGCTTGTCCATTCATAGAGATCAGCACTGTTCGGTGAAATTAGAGCTTGCCAATGCTATGCACCTGTAAAGTGGTTGATACATATAATGTGCCACGTGGGTGAACAATTGAAATGTACTCCAACAACCATGCAAGAGTGAAAATGAATTAACCACCAAAAACGCCATCCAGGGACCGACAAGAGTGAAAAGGCGAGTAAGCGTTCTGCGTGGCACGTGTAGCGTGCATTGAGAGTTTGTTTAGGTGTCCGGTTCTCTTTGTTTTTACATTCAGATAACGTTATTGAAAAATTTTAAAATTTTAGTTTAGTTTTATATTATTTTTTAATATTTTTAAATTATTTTACCGATTGGATATTTAAAATAAATTTAAAAAATAAAAAATATTTTAATATATTTAAAAAAAAACGCTTTAAAAATTTACAGTTATTATAATCACAGAGACTTCCTCTGTCCTCTTTCCTATCTCCTGGTCATTTTATTTAAGAGACAGCTATCACATGTACCTGGCGTGGAGTCCTCTTATTTCCTTTGCCTTCTGCATGCGATCTTGTACCTCCTTAACGTATTAAAATAAACATTTAAAATTGTGGTGTTATATCTTTTTAAAAACTTTTTATTTAAAATTAAACTAAAAAAATATTTTTTTTAAAAAATATTTTTAACATTTACATATTAAAATAATTTAAAAAATTAAAATTAATTAATTTTAAAAAATTAAAATACAGAAATAAAGTAGTTGATAATCTCTCTCTTCTTGGATTGTTTGTCAAACCTTCGCAGCTCAAAAATAGAAATTCCTGGCTTGATGTTTAGCAACGTTACGTTTTCCTTAATTATTGCAATTCAAATTTAAAAATAATTTTTTAAAGTATTTTTATTTAAAAATTATTTTTAATATTAATGTATCTAAATAATTTCAGAGCACTAAAAATATATTAATTTAAAGTGAATAAAAAATTATTTTTTAAAATTATTTTTAAAACATAAAAATAAATAAAAATCATTCGGGGTGCATTTATTAATGAATAATATAGACGATATTCATTGTAACTTATTCCGAATTTTAAATTTTGAGTTTGGACTGTTATAGTATTAAAATTGTCATGAGTTTGAAAGGACTTTATCGGTGAATAATATAAAATTATTAATTGAGTTACAGCTAATAAATTAAATTTTCAAGTTCAGCAATGCCAGAAAAGTATTTTAAAAAAAATACCAGTTACGATTGGCCATTACTAGCAAAAATTAATATCAAGGCATCAAACAGAGAATAACAACTAGATACTTAAAAGGGGAAAAAATATAAAGAAAGTGTTTGAGGGTAAATAATAAATAAATAAATTAAAAGAGAGAGGCAGCCTTCCGTGAGATGTGCGAAAAGAGATGGCACGTTCACTCTCCGATGTTATCCTGGCCGGGCACCACCAGACAAACATAGCTCCCCGCCCATTCACATGTATATGTTTACGGTGGTGCACCACGTGTTGTCTGATGAAAAATCTAATCCAAAATCAAAACTTCAAAATATCTCGAGCGTTTCTACTGCGTAATGCTGGGTGTCATGGTAAATACATTTTTATTAATGAAAGTGTTTTAAAATAATAGTTTTATTTTTTTAATACTAGTATATTAAAATAAATAAAAATTACTAGAAAAACTTTGATTTTTTATTTTTGGAGTCAAACACGGATGAAAAGACAGACTACCTGATTAAAATAGAATAACAAACTTAGAGTTGTACCATTAAATTATTTATCTGCATGTTTAGATTCACGTAATATAAATATTAAATATAGTCACAAGTAAAATTAAAAGTAACACAAGTTTTATTGATAAAACAACATATTTTATTAAAATTTAATTTTAATTAAACAATATTAACCTCAATTAATATCAACATCAAATAAATATCCACAGACTCAAAAGATGTTTTTATTTTCAACATTAATTTTTTAAAAAATAAATGCGAGAAGAAGTTCAAAAACTATCTAAAAATAGAAATAAATTCTATTTCACTGGAATTGCCTTCCCTCCTCCTCTCACTCTCATTTGGAGCCCGAATATCTTAAGCAATAATTTATTTTTACCATATTGGATGTGTGATTTTTTCCCGTGTGAGGCCTGAAAAAAAACAAAAAAATATTCACTAGAAGGAGGATTTTTAAGTTGAGAAGACGTGACCGTGTGAGTGAATTTCACATCTTTGCACGTCCCAGGGGCTACCTGGAAAGCTTGCATCTACCATGTGATGTTCGAGATTCACGTGCGGTGATTGCGATCTAGGGCGTAGAACAAGAACACATACATTCATCGTTCAATTAGCATTCATATTGGTGGATTCATTTTGTTCGTTTCACGCATAAAATATATGGTAATATTTTTTTATTTGATATACTTTTTGTTCTTGTTTTATTTTAAAATATTGAACTAAAAATTGCTTTTTTTACAGGCTAGAGTTGTTATACGTAAATTAAAACCGGTTGAGTTTTCTTTTTTTAAGAAACTCACAGGTAAAACAATAACCATAAAAAAAATGCAACAACTCACTGATAATTGAGATTATTTTATAGTAAGTTGAATTTTAATATTTTATTTAATTTTTTTTAAAATTAGCATGATGATTTTATTTTTTTTAGAAAACATCTCACCCAGATGAAGAAGGGATACAATAACAATGTTTAAATTAGTATTTTTTTTAGATGGAAAAAATAAAATGATATTTTAGATAAATAAATCATAAAAATAAATGTTCTAAAAATATTGAGAATCGAGATATTGTAAATTTAAAACTTGAAGAAATTATTAAATTATATTTTATATATAGAAGAGGTTGAAGAACCATTTTATATATGTAATAGTTTTAGCTGTATTGAAATCAAAATAATAAATATCGTATCATCATAAAATATAAAAGAACTTACATAAAGATCCTAAAAAATTACAGAGAGAATATAGGCTAAATACAATGCTCGGGAGTTATAATTGTTGTATCTAAACAACACACAGACCAATTGTTTTTGGATCATCGTGGTTTTTAAACCTTTAAATTAGGATTCATTAACTAATTTTTTTTTTATCTGCACTGTCAATTAAAATTATAACATAATCCGAGATATCTCTTTCTTAGAGAATTAAAATTAACAGATAGAAGAAACGCGGCAGGATAGTTGTATCCCATCTTTAACTGGTTTTAGAAATTCTCATAATTCAAAGAGAGGCTCTCAATTCCCATCCTTTCAAGTTAAGGAACCAACAACCCTCTTGCTGCGCGAAAATCTACAAAAAAAAAAAAAACTGTCACCGTCAACCTCGTAAAAATCATCAGCACAAATCAATGCATGGTTGAAATCTATAAAAGATGTCAAATCATTTTTTTATCGCCGGCCGAAATTGACTATGGACATCTTATAATAAAAAAAAAGACTCGTCGTTTGCTTTTTTATTTAATATTTGAAACAAAGGTTCTTTCAATTTTTAGGTATTCTGAATTATTAGTACGAATCATATGCATTTCGATTGAGCAAGTTTCGTTGAAGGGGAGATGAACCACCAACAGATCATGCCTGTTAGCTAGTCGACGAGCTTCTACCTTCTTTCTACTTTGCTAGTGCAAACATCTCATGACTGAACAGGCCATCAAATTCGCATCAAGGCCAGGGTGGCTGTGACGTGTAGCGTGTAATAAAACTATTTATAAATTCTACAGACAAGATCAAAGTATTCATGGAATATACAGATAGGATCAAACTTGAAAATATACCAGTAAAGAAGTTGGACCCATTATATACATGAAGCCCGATGAAAACTATGATAAAAGAATAAAAATTCAATTATTAGATTAGGTTAAAATTTGATTAGGTGACGCTAGAGTGCTGAGTTGAGACCCACTTGATTAGTCTTCGGACTTTTGAGCTTCTTGAAATTAGACATAAAAATTACTATTATAGTTAAATCGGTTTCAAGACTTCTATATAAAACTGGTTCGAGTATTTATTATTATTATTATTTATACCAATATTCAGATATTTTATAAAACACGAGAAATCTTCTAAATCTCTCCTTCACAGTGTTAAGGTTACAATCCTGGAACTCTATGCTACACGCCGTGATTATTTAAATACAGACTCGTGGATATTTATCTTGACAACCGCTAAAAAAAACAGTAAAAAGAGCGTGTCATTCGAGGATCAAGGATTTTTCTAACACGAAACACAGAAAATGAAAACGGTCTTTTCACTCTGGTCATCAAGGAAAGCACATTCAGGCTTGCCACCTTCACAAGTAATCTTGGCATCAAGACCCTTACATCCCAAAAATCGGCTACGTTGATTGCGGGGGCCTGCCAATGCCCTCCGTGGCTTTTTGGCAGATTGGCAACAAGAGCACGGTCCCGCGGCCCAGTCGCTGCCTTCGTAGGTGGAAAAAGAAAAAAAGTGTCCCATCTGCCTTCACATTAACCAAGCCGAAGGATCTAAGATTTTGTTCAGAGGGGGCTGTTTGGAGGGAGGGAGGGAGTGGTAGGTCCCTACTTTCTTGACATCACTCCTTGAGATCCACGTCATTCTCAACTTATCCACTCCTTGAGCTAGCTTTAGCTTTGCCCACCCTCGCTCCCAATCTATGAATACCTTCACCCCTCATCAAAGTCACCTCCAATTCTTTCAAATCAATCCTCGTGTGGAAGAGTTGCCACATGGGAAAGTCCTCGCGCGCCACTCACGATCTCGTGGAGGGGCGAGAGACAACTATTGAACTGGAGCTGGCCTTTTACTTCTTCAAAAATAAATAAATAAAAAGAGAGAAAAAGGTGTAATTGTTATTTTGATTACTAGTGTTTTGGTAGAGTGGTGTAATTGTTATTTTTTAAAAAATAATTATAAATATGTTATAATAATATATTTTTTATTTTTAAAAATTATTTTTGATATAAATATATCAAAAAAATCTGAAAAATATAAAAAATTAATTTTAAATAAAAAATCCTTAAAATATAAAAAATAAACATGATTGGACTCAAAGTGAAAAAAAAAAACTCTTGAGGAGTAACTTGAAAAAAAAAATCTCTTGAGGTTTAGACACCTTGGTTGAGACGCTGAGCCAGACTGCTAGTTATTTCCACAGTAGTATGTATCACAATACGAAACTACTTGATACCGTGTTTTTAACACTGGACGCCTTTGACATTCAAGAAAAAGAAATGAGTTAATTTCAAAACAATTGGATACCCACCCCGGAAGAAATCCACCGTACTTTACGTGGTGGTTAATTTTTAATTAGTATTAATTAGGATACATACCAAAGTCCTTGATATTGTGTTTTTTTTATTCTTAGATATTAAATTAATTAAAAATTTAGTTTTATAATTTAATTTAATTTTTTTTATGATATTATAGTAATCTAAAAAAAATTATTTGTGATTTTATAATTATTTATTCGTATTTTTATATAATTAAAAATTAATAAAAAAATATATTATAATTTCATGAAATTTCATAAATCAATTCATATACTTTGATACTGCCACATTAAAACATCAAAAAAATATTTTTTAAAATGTTTTTTAGCCTAAAAGATTTTTAAAATCACAAGTTATGTCAAACAGTAAATAATTATTCAATTGAAAATGAAAAAAAAATCAAAATCGGAGAAAAAATAAATATTTTTTTCTGGGATCGCAAGGACAGACGGAGGGAGGAGAAGTAACGGAACGGAAGAAAAATCTAACAAAATCCATTTAAAAATCCGAGTGAGGATATTTTTTTGGAGTGCTGGTGACAAATTTCAAGTTCACAGGTGCGTAACTCGAGCCACATTTCTTTGCAAACATCGTCGAATTTCTTCATTTCCCCGGAGCAGGAAGAAATGGAAGTGGCCGGAAAAGCGGGGGTTGGAGTACTGCTTATATCACCCAGGTCAATGTTTTTGATGTGACTGAAATTTTACGGCGACGTGATGCGAAGCCGACGTTCTTGCGTTCCTAACGCGACAACAGGTCCACACAACTAGAAGCACAGCCTCTCTCCGATCTCTGGTTGGATTTTTATAGGATTATATATACACATAATTTCACTAAACACGTCTGTAGAGGTTGCGGTCATCAAATTGTCAAGTTACATGAGTATTGATTTTATGTTTTTGAAAAAATATTTTTTTATATTTTTAAATTGTTCTGATAATATAATATCAACAATAAAGAAATATTTTTTTAATATATTTTTAAATAAAAAATATTTTTTAAAAAAACACAATCATTTACATTACCAAAACAGGTAATGAAGTGCAGCTCATGGAATGCAGGATATAAAAAGTGCTAGCTTGAGTTCTGAGTTGCCGGATGACCACTCCTGAATTGGATCCGTGCAGCTCTGGTTCATCTCGTGGTGGAATATTACTAGTAAATCACTAACGTGCAACAATTTTTTTCAAAAAAGCTGAGTCATTTTATGATATGATGTAGAGCTACATCTTCATTCACGTTGCTATATTGAAATCTTTTCTACTAGCTTTCTTTAAAATATGGTTGTAAAATAATATGAATTTTTAGTTATTTTGTGATTCTTTAATATTACATGTGTTTAAAACACTGCTATATCTATTAAAATTATTTTTACTGCTCCTTGTTTAAATTTAGATGTAAAGTGAAAATACAAGGGGAAGATTGAATTATCACCCAAGTCAGAGACTCCCTTCGCATAAACGAAAAAGCATGGATGCAGACTTGTTAGATAGAGACGAGTCCCAGGCATCCAAGAATTTTATTTTAAGCTTCATTTCCATGAAGTTTTACACTCGTACTTCTCAATAATCAATGCCATCCTGTTGCCACAGTAAAGTTGAAATTTTATTTTTTATTATATAAATGGAGTCTTCAAGTGATTTTTATTATTAAATTCACCAGCCATCATCTAAAAAAAAAATCAACAGATTATTATCAAGTTTTTGGCGTGAGTCATTCATGCTAAATTATTTTACATTGAAATGATATAAATTTAAAACAGGGAAAAAAACAAGTAAAATAAATTTTATTGAAGGACCTTTTTAAAACAGAAAAATAAACTTTATATTAGGGTGTCTAGTAATTAAGTAATGAACCCTTCTGACAGCAGCAATTTTTCAGTCATCCATTGAACCTAAAAAAAGGGTTAAATTATCACTTTCATCAAACCCTTGATGTGAATTCGCGCCTGCAATAGTTTCGTGACGCCAAGAGTGTCGTTCAATTCGTATGTGATTACAAAAAATTGTTGCGTCCTGCTTGGAGAAAAGGTGTGAACATGTATTAACCACTGAAAACCTAATCAAATGATTATAAGATGGTAAAGGTGTTAGCATCCGGGCCCTGCTGTCCAGCAGAAGATTTTGCGAACAATTTGTTTTCTTTACAGCCACAACGGTACATTTAGATCCCAAGTTGATTACAATATGGTAAATCTGACGTCTATGAGACCCCGTCGTCATTCATCGTTTTTTCTTTTAATGCAAAGACACCGTGCATTCTGGAATATGTTGCAAGATCGGTTTCTTCATAGTTGTTGTATAATCGAGGAAATTTTGGATTATTAAAACTTAATCTTGATTTTTGATCAATTCATCAGTCCATGTGTTTCATGTTCTGCGCTGTTACACCACTTTTTTAAAATTTTTATTTTTTATTTTTAAATTGTTGTTAATATATTAATGCCAAAAATATTTTTTTAAAAATTAAACTTTTTTATTTTTAATGTTTCTCTAAACAAAATTATTACATTTACTTCAATGGATTTTCAAATTGAGTTTAATAGTTTTTATATTTTATATACAGGTTGAGTAGTTCATCAACCTGCCAGTAGCTAAGATTATGCCCTTCACTCTTATAACCAAAGAATATTACGTTCATCGACCTTTATTAAGAAACATTGAATTAGAAGTAAATCTTCTAATGTCGATGGCTTAAAAAGGGAAAAAAAGCACCCGTAATGATTCGTACTTTTCCAGTGTGAGAATAAACTAGATTAAAAATTGAATTAAAAAAATACATGGTATAATCATTTTCCTAAACCTGGTATTCATGTGTGCTATAATGTTCCTGTCCATGATGTTCTTGATCCCGTGCTCTCAGAATACATGGTCGCATACTAACTACATAGGGATTTTCCGAGGAAAACATAAAAAATACAGAGGTGTCCTGTCAGATGCTTCGGTTCATTTCACTATTAAAAAACAAAATGGTGCGGGGTTTGGATGCGTTTCAATTTGACCACACTAAACCTGTCTTGAGGTGCCAGCGTTTCATCTTTATGCTGTCTCTCTCTTTTCCACACTGCATGTGTTTTTTTTTTTTTTTATGATGATGAAACATAAAAACAAATTTATGATTTTTTTTATTTGTTGGGAAGGGCTGCTATGAATGGATTGAAGATGTTGATTTAGGAATTGTTTAATTTTTTTAAAAAAAATATTAATATGAAATAAAAAAATAAAAAAATAATTTTTTAATAATATATTTGAAAAGCAGAGAAATATAAGTGTGCTGGGAATGTAGTTACTGATATTTTTTATTCAAAAATATATTAGAATAATATTTTTTATTTTAAAAAATTATTGTTAACATTGGTACATTAAAATGATTTAAAATATTAAAAAATATTAATTTAAAATAAAAAATAATAAAATAATTTTTTTTAAAAAATACTTTTTTTAAAAAATGAACAGCTTAGCATTTAAATCTACTCTAAAGATAGCATACACGCACACGTATGAAATCTCATGTGTTTGGATTTCTTTTGCGCTTTTATTTTTTATTTTTTAATGGAGTTTTGAAAATTTTTTCTTAAATAAAGAATAATATATCTATTTTATTTTATTTTCCTTGATAAACCTTTTTTTTTTTATGAATCAAAATAAACTAAAAAACCCCCTAGCAAATAAGCCATCAATTGTTTTGGTATGAAATTTGATCTGAACACATTAACTACCAGTGTGCATGTTGCGTTTTGTTTTATTTCTTAACTGGCGAAACATTTCCCTCGTCATCTTGTCTTCCCTTTTTTACTGTTGCGTACGGTTTTATTTCTAAATTGTCAGTGTTTTTTATTTTAAGGTTTAAGGCGTTCTGGGAAGTTTCAATTACAATACCAAATACACCTGATTAATAGTTTAAAATTAGAAAAATATATAATTCAACGAATAAAAATAAAAAGCAGAAACTTTCCTACAATAATTCTTGAATGAATTTATATTAAAAGGAAATGCCTTTTATTTTAAATATCTCAGTTTCTCTTTTTGTCGAGAAAATAAAAACGACGTCTAAAATACCAGTCAGGTGCATTTCTAAACTTAAAAAAAGAAATGCCAATACAATCAAAACTACCCCGTCGTATATAGTACATTCCAGCGAAGAAAGGCACAGGGAGGATCTTGCGGTGCCAAAATTTTGGCAAGTCTATTGTTAGAGAACACAAAGTCAAGGAAAACAATCTTCCAGATTCATGTTTAAAAAGTGGAACACAATTACCATCTTGTACGGCCATCCAACGACACTCACAGTCGATACGATGGTAAATTTTGGAAATAGCACGAGTGTACTGTGGAACTCTTTTTCACTATCTTCCCACCCATTTTACCATCCTTCCAGATGCATGGACCGAGGTCAACGATGTTTGACCGAGAAAACGACAACAATAGGGATAATGTTGTAATTAACTCACAACCCTGCACAAACTCTCTGTTTAATTAAGTAAAATAATTAATCATTATTTATTCAAACCAAATCGGTTTCTGTCGTTATTGTTGTTGTTGCTGCTCCCTTTGCTTCTGGTTCGCTTCCTTCCCTCTTTTTATATATAAGCTCTCATTTGGCCTCTAATCCGTCTCTTTATCTCTCAACCACAGAGACAAGAAAACTGAAGAGAAATGAGAACACGGAGAGGGCTTTCTTATCCCAGAGGAGCAGCAGTAAACGCTTGTGATACAGCAGCAGGGAAGAGGACGGCAACAACAAGTTATAAGAGAGGAAAACCTGATTTCGCCGCCGGAGATTACCTGGTTTGCAGGAAAAAGAATCGATTAATCTCAACTCAAAAAACCGGAGAGACCGACTTGTTTGATTCTTTACCCGATGATCTTGTCATTTCCATTCTCTGCAAACTTAGCTCTTCTGCCTCTTGCCCCTCCGATTTCATCAACGTTTTACTTACGTGCGTCTCTTGTCTTCTCTCTTTCTGTATCGGTTTTCTTTTCCTATATTTGGATATTTGTTTCTTTTCTGGCTGTTACACTTGAGATTTGGCCGGAAACAATTACGGTATTGTTATTGAATTTTGTGGGAGCGAAGAAAGGCGTTATTGCTTAATCATGTCGGTTAATTTTAAACTGCAGGTGCAAGAGACTAAATGGGTTGGGCCTTCATTCTCTAGTACTATCCAAAGCTTCGCCGAAAACATTTGCAGTCAAGGCCAAAAATTGGTCTGATTCTGCTCACCGTTTCCTCAAACTCTTCGCCGACGCTGGAAATGTTGAAGCTTGTTACACTCTTGGCATGGTAACTAATTACCAATACATTGCTGACTATACGAGTCTCAAAACGCATATGTAGCTGTTATTTATTATTTAAAAGACATTAAATGAAGTTTTTGCTTGGCAGATTCGGTTTTACTGTTTACAAAACCGAGGGAGTGGAGCTTCTCTGATGGCAAAGGCAGCGATTAGCTCGTACGCGCCTGCACTTTATTCCCTTGCTGTTATACAATTCAATGGAAGCGGTGGCTCTAAAAGAGACAAAGACCTTCGTGCCGGCGTTGCGCTGTGTGCACGCGCTGCCTTTCTTGGCCACATCGACGCCCTCCGCGAGCTCGGTCACTGCCTGCAAGACGGATATGGTGTCCGTCAAAACGTAACAGAAGGACGGCGTTTCCTCGTCCAAGCAAACGCGCGTGAGCTCGCGGCTGTTTTATCAAGACCTAATTCTGGGCTCCCAACACGCACTTGGTTCTCGTGGAACCCACACGCGCATCCTAACCACCGTCGCCCTACTGGGAACGGACACAGCGGCTGCCCTTTATTGAGTGACTTTGGGTGTAATGTTCCAGCTCCTGAGAGTCATCCGGCCAGTCGTTTTATGACGGAATGGTTTGCTATTCGGGGCGGGTCTTCGGGGTCTGGTCTGCGTTTGTGCTCTCATACGGGTTGTGGGCGTTCCGAGACGAGAAAGCATGAGTTTAGACGGTGTTCTGTTTGTGGAGCTGTTAACTATTGTTCACGCGCCTGTCAAGCACTGGACTGGAAGCTGAGGCACAAAGAGGAGTGCGCCCCTGTTGAGCGGTGGGTCGATGAGGATGGTGAGGGTGGTGCAGACGGGGATGACGGTGGCGTGGATGGTGACGACGACGATGTCATGATTGAGAGCTAAAATTAAATCTAAAAATGGTTAAACAGTGGGGAATGGCTAGAGACTGACGGAAACGGCGGAAACTGTGCGTTGTAGCGGCCACAAAGAAAAGGAGGATAATGATTAACGAGGGTGCTTTAATCCTTACTCTATTTTAATTTTGAAGGCTAACCTAACCTTGGTTATGGCCGTTTGATAGCGCACAAGAATTTTGTTTCCTCCTTGGTTTCTTGTATATAGAGAGGGTATATCGGAGAAATCGAGGGCTACTTTTTCTTATTTCTTTTCTGTACCAAGGAGGTCTTTTTTCCTTTATTTCTCTGCTACTACCCCCGCGCCCCCTTTTTTTGTACTATACTTTAAATTCGGCGTCAGTAATTTAAAAATTCAAAATCCCGAAAGTTTTACCTGTCTGGATTGTCGATGCCTCAACTTTAGCAATCGTTTAGAAGGATTGCAAATTATCGCTACAAGTTTCACCCCATAGTGTTGGATAATTGTTTTAAAAGTAAAAAATATATATATATTTTAATGCGTTTCAATGAAAAATATCTTTAAAAAATCATGTAAAAAAATAAAAAAGCTGACGTGTTAACTCTGGTACATGTGTTTAGATGTGGCGTTTTGTCCACAGTATTATCCTCTGCTAAAATAGGCAACTCAGAAATAATTCCCGCAGCCTGAAAAGGCTGGCCAGTGCCAAGAACCGTACGCGTACCATGTAGGGGGTATGAAGGGGACATCCTTTTCCTTCTTGAAAGATCGACGAGAACAAAATTAGGTACAGGGATGGGATGAGTAACCACTCTACCATATGTTTGTATCCAATCTTTGTGCCTGGGAGTTAGGAATTCTCAAATAGCTTAAATGTTAGAGAGAGTGACATTTATAACTGAGAGCATCACCAGCAAGTTGTGTGAGGTGGAGTGGATGATGGGCAAAGCCAATAGCATAGAGAAGGATTGGAGGTGATTGATTATTGCATTTTCCTTTTCTACTAACACTTTTTTTTCTAGTTTTTATGGGGGCCGAAAAGGTTAAGCAACATCAAGACATTGACCAAGAAAGAATTATTATTATTACTTTTTTTTAAAAAAAAGAGGATAGAAAAGGAGAGGAATTGGAGTGGTGGGAGGTACGCATTTTGCAAGTGGAGGAAGTGGTTTGTATCCAAAGCGTTATATGCTCTAGTCACATACAAGAAAGAGAAATATAACAAATATATTCAAAGAGAGGGCATCTCGCTGTGGGGGAGCACTCTTTCTCTTCTTTTTTTATCACCCATTAACTGGATACTTGTTCAAGTGTGGTCCAGGCCCAGCCCATTTAATGCGATTAGGTGGGGTCTCCAGCTGTGGCCGCAAAGCTATTTCCTATTCATAAGCAGAAGCTGCGGTGCGATTAGACAGATCCTGAGCGCAAGCAGTGAAGATTTCATAGTGGGTTGACTCTCTCTCTCTCTCTCTCTCTCTACACACATACACATACTGTGTAGTTTAGTATATTCTACTAGTTAATGTACCGGGCAAGGGGTGTAGAGTGGGGCGGGTGGCTGATCCAAGCTCCGTACTGACCAGTAATGGGAGATGGAGGATTTAATTTTGGGATGCTTTTAATACTGTTATCTCACAAATATAAATTGCAAGTCACCTAACCTCGTTTGCATTAGGTGATGTTAAGCGGTCAAAACCAAATGCCGAATTAGCCTTTGTGCGGTTGTGATGCGATGGGATTTCCCCCAGCCCAAGTGCTTTCTTGAATCTTCTGGCATCTCACCATCACAGCTCCCAAGCCCTTCCTTGAATCCTCTGGCATTTCACCATCACAGCTCCCAAGTCCACCTGCAATTGCCCTGCGCATCAGTAAATGGATGCCTTTTTCTTTACACACACACACACACATATATGTATATATATAGACACTTTATTTTTCTACTTCTAACTATAGCAGATGGATCGCTTGCATATGCACCACCTAATATCCTTGAGTTTTTTGAGTCTTGTCGTTGTGAGATAAGAGTGGCGTATCAGAACCTCTTTCTTCACCTGTATTTGACTAAATTCTTATTATTAGGGGAATTCAATAATGTTTTGACTTTTGAAATTATAATACATGCAAATATCTTTTTTTATTTATTTTTTGCTACAAACTTTAATTACGGGAGTTCCCTCGTCTGAGGATTCGAATCATTAAAGAGAATATGAAGTATATGTTCGTATCATTCTCAAAAAAAAAAGAAAAAGTCGTTATCGTAAAGTCGAGAGGAACATGCAAGTTTTTATGTCTTTTTAACATGTCTGCTCATGTGAAAGTTTATTAGTTTGGTGTATGAAATAAAACGAACCATCCCTTTACTACACAATGAAATTAATTAATTTGTGATGTCCAAATTAAATTTTCAACTCATTTGATACGGCTAAAGGAACTGTTCAATATCAAAGTTTAGGTCCTCGCACCGGCGTGGCAGGATATGGAAATTTAACTTGAAAATTGATTGATACCAACCTATCTAAACAAATAGGAATTTTCTGCAATTGATAGATAATGAATAAGGCATGGGTATTATCGAACCCGACTTAAAATCCGTCCAAACCTTAACATGAAATATATATTTATATGGTATGAATATATTTATATAATATTTAGTTTTTTAATATAATATAATATATAAATATCTTAATATTGGTATAAAACACATATTTATAATTTAATACACATTTGTGTGTATCAATTATTTTTATTTTTTATCGATTATTATATAATGGATATTTAAAGAATACTATTTATTAATATTTAAATTTTTTATCTTTTGAATAATAGATAGGGTACATATATCTTTTATCTTTTAAATAACAGGTGGGATATACATATCAAGACATCCAGACTAATATCCATTATCATCTCTAAATATATTATTAGTAAATAATAGGTTATTGTTATTATTATTTTTTAAAAATTTGATTTAATTATTATTATTGATTTTTTTATATTTCTTTAAATATAAAAAATTTATTGGATGTAATAGGTTCGGAACTAAGTCAGGATTTTTTATCTTATTCAAAACAATCTACTAGCGCTAGAACTTTTTTTTTAATCTAATAAAAAAGTCAGCTTGGGCCACGGCAAAAAAATGAGTCCCCTATCTAATTTAACTATTATCCGCTGTTTTCAATTATGTAGAATTTTCGATTATCAAGCCCAGGCCTCGGTAGGAAGTTTAAATCATGCTTAAAAGCCCAAAGGTAAATCCATTTTACTTTGGTGGGGTTTTCATGGTTGCAACTCATGATAAGTCAAGTTGGGCTCCAAATAGTTCAGCGGGTGGGAGCATCATTCAACATGAAGCTCCGCTCAACTATGCAATACACAGGTCTTCTTCATCTACCCATGTGGCCTCTGGGACTTCATCCCAGGCCTCGGTGTGTAATTTAATCACTAATGCAATGCAATGGAATTGAATTTTTGTATTAATTTCTTTTGTCTGGGTTCTTAAAATTGAATCTGCTAAATTCAAATTCAAACTTGTTACTCGTATTACTAAACTTTTTTAAATAACACACACACACACACACAGAGGGAATTGCTTTAGGAACTGGGTTTGATCCCTACGTTATATTTTCAGGCCCGTTAAAGAAGAATCCTTCATGTTTCCCGGAGCAGTCGTGGGAGCCGAAAGGCACTGTGCAATTCATTTCATGGGCGTGGTGGCGATCTCTTTCTTTAATCAAACTCTCGGTTACAATGGCAGTAATGAAGCTTGCAAAGAAACACGAATACCTAACAACAATGTCAAGCAATCAGAACATCATGGCCTATCCCACGCGGAGAACCCCTTTTAACAATCAGGCAAATGCCCCGTTTCATATATAAAAGAAAAATCAAAGCAATTATAATGGTTTTTTTGGTTACTCTCAAGGATAGCAAATATGAAGCCTCTCTGAAGTCTGAGACTCCAAAAAAAATAAGGATCAGACACGGCAAAAAGCGGATTGCACACGTAAAAGAAGGGAGTCCATCATGATGAGCCATGATGCATACACCCACCAATAAAAAATCAAAGAGCTTCTCTTCCCTGGTCGATGAGATGACTACCCCCGCATCCCTTCCTCTTGGTCTTGACAGAACCTCATTGCTACGAATCAAAACCTTCCCCCGATGTAGAAAGTTCATGTTGTTACGTTTAAAAATTGTTTTTAAATTTTTATTTTTTAAAAATATTTTTTATATATAATTTTAAATTATTTTGATATTTATATAAGCTTGATTGGTTCTGTGATTTTCTATCCCAAATTTACATGCCAATAAAAACAATTCAGGAGAGCCATCTTTATAATTTGTAAATGAATAAAAACGAAAAAATATCTACCACACACTCAAAAGAAATATTTCATCTTAAGTGTAGTGTTTATAAATATATGTTCTTATTATATAGTAAATTAATTGAAAGTCATAATAAATAGGCTCTTTTAGTGGGCATTCTAATATTACTATATGGATACTTATAATATTAAAGTATGACACTTGACATTTAATATGTTAATGAGATTAATTCTATTTTTGAATTAATTTCTTTAAATTTTGTAATTAATTTTAATATTTTTTTTATTTTTGAGATAAAATTGAATAATAACTATTCAATTTAATTTAAAATATTATAATTTCATTAATAATCATATAATTTCATTACCAATTATAATATTAAAAGACATGATTTTTTATTATAATATTTTAAGGTCTAGTAAAACTAAAAATAAATATACAAAATAAAAGGTATTTTAAAAAAATAATTGTCACTATAATCCTAAACATTACCATATTTAATTGTTTTCTAATCTAGGTTTTATTTTAAAAAGGCTTATTAAGTCGTTACAAGATTGTCAAGGACATGTTAATTTTTTTAAAATTTTTGGTATAATAAAATCACACCTTCACCCTCAAGGTCAGTAAAATTTAGAGTTGTTAATGAAGGGTATTTTTTTCTTTTTACTTTTCATATATTTTTAAACAATAATAATATTTTCTTATGCCTGTGATTAAAAAAAAATATCAAGTTATTGGCGAAAAAGCTAAGAATTTTTTTGCCTTTTCCTTTTTTGTATAAAATTAAAATACACTATTGACCTTATAAAAGACTAAAAAAAATAAGGTTTGCTTTAAGATGTGCTTTTATACTTCCACATAAATTTTATTTTTTGTAATTAGCTAGGCCATGGGAAGTGTTTTAGTGTTTTTTATGTTGATTTTTTCTTATTTTTTATTCAAAAAGATTAGTATTACATGCTTATTACACACCGATAAGTGGGTGATATGCATTGTATTTAGACGGTGCGTGTGATATAACCTGGTGCTCAAACATGACTTTTTATCGTGTTTTATGAAGCTCTACCATGTACTCTTTATCATGATATGAAGCGTGATGGTATATGGTGGTTGAATTGTCGTTAATAATTGTTTTTTCTTTCCTTCTTTTCTCTTTTCTGTCATATAAAGTACGCAATTGTCTTTTAAGGATGATGTTATATATGTATGCGCGCACGTGTGCAGGACAAAAGAATCTTCATTATAGTACTAAAAATAATTTACCATTGATTGTTATAATAAAATTATTTTTTTATCCCCTAGTGAAAGAAAAATGAAGCCTTGAAGACAGGATGTTTTGATATTTTTTATTGACTCATTAAATTGTTGCACAATTGTTAAGGATATATTGGTTTTTTTCAAATTTTTTATACAATAAAATCACACCTTCACTTTCAAGATTAACAAAACTTTGAGTTGTTAATGAAGGGTTTTTTTTTTCCATAGGCTTGTAAACAATAATAATATTTCCTTACTCCTATAATAAAAAAAAAATAGGTTGTTGGCCAGGGATTTTTTTGTTTCACCCTTTTTGTATTAAAATTAAAATACATTATTGGTTCTAGAAAAGACTAAAAATATAAGGTTTGCTTTTAGATGTACTTTTTGTTTGTTTTTCAATGTCTATGTTGTTTTATTTTTAACAATTTAACTTCTATTCATTTGATTTGTTTTTTCTTCATGAAAAGGTTATTTTTCAATTTAATTTAATATTTCAATAGAGAATTTTTGATTGCCCTCTATTTTTCTTTTATTTTCATCCTTATTCTTTTATTTATAATTTTTTATTGGATTATTTTGTATAATTAATTTTATTTATGATTTTGTTTTCTAACGTTTTATTTGTTAGGTATTCAACTTTGTATTTTTCATATTTGTAGCACTTCCAATCCAATTACTTGATTTCACAAGTTTAAAAAATTATTGTTATCCAACTTCTGTTTCCTTTTTTTATTTATTTCTTTTACAATTTTATTGTTCTACATTATTTTTATTTTTTTAAATATTGGCTTTGTGATTACATTTAACTTTTTTTTTTTACGAGTTTATTTTAATCTCATAACCTTCTCTTTTGCTAAAGGGTTTTACATTTTTTTTAGATAGAAGTTTTATAAAAATTTGTTTTGCATATGTTTGAGTTTTGAATATATTATTTTAATTAATCTATGTATTTTTTTGTTTTGTAAAAATGAACTTTAATTTTTAAAATAAAAATATTTATTTTTAAATAATATTTCTTATATATTCCACCATGCATAATATTTTTCTAGGATATGAGTTTATTCAAACAATTTCATTTATGTTTCTATATTTTATTGTCTTTTATTGATTTAAATTAAAAATTAAATAAATATAAGTAGATAAATATTTTATTTTGTGTGATTGAATATTTTGATTTACATTCACTTTCAATCTCTTTGTGTTTTTTTTAGTTATTATTAATAATTTTTTTATTTAAATAAATAATCATTATTTTATTTAACTAAATACTTGAGTATAGCTTTTGATCTATATTTTGAATTTTTTTCATATAAAAAATAATTGCAGATAAATTATATATTTGATATAATTTTTTTGAAAAAATTACAAGCCGAGATTGGAGGAGGATCAAATCGCTATTGTGTGCACGTGTGTATACGTTCGTGGGTGTGTGTGAACTATTTACATACACCACGACTAAATGATATTTATCCTCACTCTTCACTTGGATAAGAATAAAAAATGTCTAAAACAAAGTTAAGAGTCCATATCGCTGCCAAAAGGCAGCAGTATCTGAGTGTTTAGATGGAGACCAGTGACTCACCAACCGACCGGTCTTGCAAAAATTTCTTTTATTCAACGGTAATCTGGCCTTTTTTTTTACCAAAACTCAGAAAATCCATGCTTTTGATACATTTACGAACTAAATACAAAGCCTCCCCATTAAAATTATANATAAAATTGCAATATCTGACAGTCCACTTTACGAATAATTAGTAATTCTGACTAATTATCTTGATCATGGAAAACTTGCACCGAGAGGGTTTTGATGTGGTTATGTCTACATCAAAGCAAGACTTCATTTTGATCTTTAAAAATCAATTATGAATCTTGAATTGCTAAGGCACCCCCACCAAGTTTTTCATCCATGATGAGGTTCGCGTGAATTCAAAATGCTTGAGTGTTAAGTTTTTTTATTTTGCTGACCTGGACCGCTATTCCTGGTCAAAGTCGCTCATGAATAGTGTTTGATATTTTAGAAATTTAGAAATTTTTTTATTTTTAAATGATTATTATTTACGAGACAATACAATCATACTAACAATAAATGTAAAATAAGAAGTGAAATTATTTCTTTTACCTTTTAAGAGATACCATAGTTCTTCTTTATAGCCTATCAGGCTATATATTTTTCAAAAAAAAAAAAACTTAAAGTGAAAGTAACATACTTTTAATTTATTAAAAAAATATTTTTAACTAACTAGAGAGTAAATTATTCTTAATTAATCAGGGTAAAAAATATTTGACTTATTAAAACTATCATGAAGTCAAAAAAAATTATAAACTTGATGTTCAACTAAGCTTAAAAATGATGAATTTAATAACTTATTATATCCATTAATATATCCAAACTTAAAGTTTAGCTGACCTTGAAGATACTAAATTATTATTTTATTGCATGATTATTTTTTTAGAAGAAAAGAATTCAAGTGAAAAGGCAATATCTCTTATTTACTGGACAGTAAAATATCTCTAACTTATTAGAGTAAAAAGATTAAAAGATTATAAGTTTGATGTTTGACTAAACCTAAAAATAATAGAATTGATAAGTTATTAGATTCATGTATTTTTAAATTTAATGTTTGATTAAAGCAGAAAATCATGAGTTGTTATCTTATCACATTGATATTTTTTCAGAAGAAGAAGATCCAGGTAAAGATAAAAAAAAATTGCTTATCCGTCAATCCTCGGCGCTATAAGTTGAAGAATCAACATGATTATTTAAATAATATTAAATAAAAGAAAATTAGGGAGGAAAATACAGATTGAGACCGAACAATATAATTATCCTGATTCTTTTAATTGAATCACTTTCAAATGCGTGTCCTGTGCACATTCTGATCCTGACCAGTCTATTTTCTTTCAATAATCTGAACCCAATTTCATCTATAATTCTTTCTTGCATCTTACTGAGTTTTCAATTCACAATCACGAGAGGAAAATTAGAGATGAAGAGATCAACCGAGCAGGAGAAAAGGGATGCATTTTTGGAGTTTTATACGTTGAAGCAACAATAATTTAATGCTGTCTGGGCTGTGACCATACGTTAGGCTGTCGATGCATCGTTTGCCACTTACATGACTTCGAAGTTGAGATTTATTCCCGATATCTGTGACATCTTACCTGTGGACGGCTACCGTTAGGTCACAGGCTAGCACTTGGTTGGAAGTCTCAAACTTTAAAATAAAAAAAGAGTCATATAAAAAGATTTTGTGAAAATATAAAATAAACATGTTTTTTATTTTCATTATTCCTTTCTGTTTTATTTTAAAATAATAGCCAAATAACATGACTCCAGTACAATAAAGGAGTAATTAAATCTGAAATCTAGGATAAATTAATTTAACTATTTTAAAAAAATTATTGAAGTATTCTAAATACCATGTGTTATCGTGATCGAAACTGTTTGTAAAAGGTATTTTTTAATATTTATTTATTTTAATGTATTAATATTAAAATTATAAAAAATATTAATTTAATATTTTTTTAAAAAAATTAGCACATTCTCAAATCGTTGTTACAATAATGAAATAATAAGATATTTAATAGTGTAATACTAATTATTTTTTAAATATTTATTTTTAATACCAACATGTACTAAAATTCATTCAAACATTCCATAAAAAATGACGGGTGTTGATAAGAAATAAAAAGAGAGAGAAAATAATGAGTGGGAGAGGGTGGTAACAATTACTACTCACAGGATACATCATTATCTCGTGCGTATATGTGTATTTTTATTATCAAAGCAGGTACTTTCGTAATTCTAACAAAGTCATCATAAAACGGGAAAAAAGTGGAGGGACAATCATGCTGAGTGCGAGGACAGGAGAAAGGGAAGGAGAATTAAAGAAAATGCCTGGAGGAGACATGTGACCTCAGCCGTTGATTTTCTTTTTACCGAGAAAAAAAGAAAAAGAAAAAAAGCTTCATAAAGGTTTTTGGGTTTGGTCTTCCTGTCGAATCACCGTAATAGTCCCCGTG
Source organism: Populus ilicifolia (assembly GCA_015708895.1). Lineage (NCBI taxonomy): Eukaryota > Viridiplantae > Streptophyta > Magnoliopsida > Malpighiales > Salicaceae > Populus > Populus ilicifolia. The sequence goes on from SRLM01000435.1 coordinate 335,579, forward strand.
TTCACACTTGCCGCACGTGGAAGACTGGCGCGAGTGAGTATCCTACATGGATGCTCTTGTATAAATTTGAGTTTTTTTATTAAAAATTATTTTTATTTTAATGTATTGCGATTAAAATTATTTTTTAAAATAAAAATATTATTTTAATAATTAAAAAATAACTACTAATCTCAAAAATTAAATTGATCAAGGGAATCATACACTTAAAAAAAAAACTACGAACATTAATCCATAGCATCATCCTCCCGAAACTAGCCAAATTTTGAGGAATATTGAGTGCATATGAAAATGGTGAAATAATAAAATTTACCAAAAAATAAAATAAAAAAATTATAAGTAGAAAGTCCAAATATTTTCATGAAATAAAAATAAAAATAAAAATAAAAATAATGGATTGTGTTCATGCACTTTGCGCATTAGTACTGTGGTTATTATATGTTTGATATGTAATGTGCAATATTTTTTATTTAAAATATATTATTTAATGAGCAGCAGCCCAATGCAATGCCAAATTAAGCATGCGTGTTCCTTTCTTAGCCGGATAATGTCCCACTGGATAAAATCTTCATCGATTTCAAATGTAGTTAATGGCTTGTTTTTGACTTAAGTCCTCAAGTGAGCTCTTATTTAGTTCAGGTCCTTTCAGTTTGAGAGTCTATCACTTATTCCTCTATTTCATTTATTTTTTATAACTCAATCCCTTTATAAGTTTCTCATGGTAATCTAATTGCTTGACCCCTAGGATTGCACCCCATTTCTTGACAAATTTTCAAATATCAACCATTCAACACAAGTCTTTAGACGTTTAAGAAATTAGCAGTCAATTATAGTCACGTGACTAACCTTTGATTTTCAAAAATTGGACTTACATGCAAAATGTTAAAAAAACATGGCGACTGGATAATATGTTATCTCTCGAGCTCATCACGTTTCACCTCTACCCTTTATAATCCACCAATGTTATCCTCTTCCCTTTTACGAATGTCCAATCTCACCCCTGTAACCCCATCAATACTCCACTTCTATCCCTGTAGTTTGAGTCTACTGATTTTATCCCTAGTTTTCAGAAAGTACCAATTTTACCCCTAAAAGTTAAGTAATTTACTCTTGAATGTGATGTTCTAGACCTTTCTACTTTTCAACATTTTTTGTGAGAAATTGTTGCGTTAATGAGATCTAAGAGGAAGATGAGAGAGAAGTAAGATAAACTAGGAACAAAATGAGCCTTTTGTTCGTTATTTTCTTGTAAAGGGGGTAGAATTGAAAACTTTTAAAAAATACAGCACGAAGTTAGGAAGTTTTAAAATAATATAGTAGCATTATCAGAACATCAATCAATCTATAAAGATAAGAATATTGTTTACACAAATTATTATCTGCAAAGCCGATAAAAAACAAAGAAATCAATAATTTCAACATAAAAAACAAAATCCCAAATCCGGAAGCACAAGCAACCAAACCCAGGTGCCAATTACCAAATAACCAAGAGATAAAGATACGAGGGCTAAAAAGAAAAGTACGAAAAAAGAAGGCTAAAGATAATCCGTACAAAAGGAGACACAGAAAATTAGAGGTTGAAATTGCGGAAGAAATTATATTTTATTTAGAAATATATTAAAATAATATTTTTTATTAAAAAAACTTATTTTAATATTATCATATTAAAATGTTAAAAAAAAATTAAAATAAAGAATATTTTTAAAAAAATTCACGGTCAAATAAAAAAAAACTCTGACGAAGGGCGTTGTGTTTCCTGCAAGCGGCCCCTTTTGTTTTGATAATTGCGTGCGGGTTGGAAATAATTACTCAGCAGTAACCACAAGAAAGAGGAAAAAAACAACAACAATCGATTATAAAACGGGCCAGTTCTGTTTCTGACGCCTACTGGCCAACCCAGAGGAAGGAACGAGCATTCGTAAACACTATAGAGAAGAGAGTGAGGAAGAGAGAGGAAGACAAAAGGGGGTGGTGCGTGTGCGGTGGTATTGGTGTGGGTAGGGGCGGTGTTGGTGGTGGCGGCCGTCGTGAGTGGCGGAATACGCCGTAGCATGGAAGAAGAGCTGGCCATGCTTAGGCAATTCATTGGTCAGCTTGTAGACCTTTTCAATCTCTACGGCTCTCCTCTCCCTCCCTTTGATTCTCTTCAACTCCTTCACTTTCACAACCAACGACAAAACAACAACAACAGGTCTCTCTGTAGATCTCTTTCATTTCTTGATTTTTATTTCTTCCTCTCTGTCTGCTCCACTACGACCTATCATTTCTTCCTTTTTCTTAAATTTCACTTCATTTGCTACTTAGGTATTCTGCTTTTTCCCCCCTTGGTTTTAAGGTTACTTTAATAATAATAATAATTTTACTCTTAACATTGTTTCGTCTTGGCTTTTAGAACTTGTTGTTATGTTTTCGTCAAATATCTATCTTCTTAGTCTGTCCAATTGTTTGGTTTTGGTACGGACAGTCCCAAGCTCTTAGCAGTCATGTTTCTTTTTTGGTTCATTTTCACTGTTCACTGTCCTCCCCTGTTTCAGGAAAGCTTTTAAATCTGTTGTTTGAGAAAACAGAAATGATTCATTCTTATGTGATTTTTATAGTTCTTGTTAAGTGTGGTAAATTACGAACATAGGATTTCAGGTATTGGATCCTTCACTAGATTCTTAATGGGTCTTGAAATCATGCATTAATTCTGTGTTTTTTTTTTTCATTTTTTGTGGTGGCATCGGTTTAAGAATTTAAATTTAGCCTGATCACCCCTCATGTTCTCATGTTCATGGTTCTCCCGAGAATGATAAGAGTGAAAAAATAAATCACGGGGAATCGAATGAATTATAGAGAGTTGCGTACTGTTCAATTTGCTTCTCGAGAATCAAATTATCGTGTATGAAAAATCACCAAGGGCGTTGTTGATTTTGTTTCCTGTGTTTGTTCTTTTCAAATATATGTGCGAACATGCTTTCAATGGAGGTCCTCTTATAGCTAAAAGTCACAAAAAACTGTAACACCTTTTGCTGCTAAGATTTTTCTTTTTATCTCTCACTTTGCATGTGAAGAGATGCTTGGATTTTCCATATTTACTTTTGGGATTGGATTAAAAATGTCATTAAACTTATGTGTTTGGATTTGAGATATTGGCGCTTGCCCTAGGAGACTTGCATCCCCTGCATCAATTGATTTAAGAGTGCTTTTGTCATTCTGTCGCATCTTAAGATTTTCACTGAACATGCCCATATAGGTCACGTGGAAGTGATTCGTGGGAGTTGAGGCTCATTACTTGCTATGAGCTCTGTTATTATTTATAAGTTAGGATTGGTGTTAGCAACTTTCCTGGTGCTATGGAAACAGTGTTGGACTTGCAACAACCTTGGGGAATCAGAGTCTAAATAGCAGTCAATTCATACTAAAATTGTGATATAGGTGATTGTCACAAAATTTCCCTTACAAGATCCTAATCTGGCAGGAGTTAGAAACACAGTTGAGCGACCTCCTTTTCTTTTCAAGCCTGTTGTGAATGGCATGGAATTTTTGGACAGTGATGCTTTCCCCTAGGAATTCCTGATTAATTTGCGTTCTTCTGTGCAAAAAAATATAAAACTAACAATATTGCTTTGTACTATCATGTTAATAAATGTTAGCCATATCTCTGTCAATATTCTGACTGCCTGGGTTGATATTGTTATCGACAAGGGAAGCCTCTATGATATTGTTTATATTCTTGCTGGGATATGCCACAACCATGGTTGAAGGCCAGGAGAGGAGCTGAATGTAAAATAGGGCTGAAAGTAGGGGAAATGATTTAAGATAAACCTAGGATCTTGCAGATGATAGCTGGCATAGGTTACTAGTCTCAACTCATTTTAAGCTTTGTTGTACGCGTCAGGCTTGGAACTTTTGGGATGTCAGAGTAGGTACTGAAGAAATCTTCTAACAGGTTGTTTGGAAGATTTAGTTTCTAGCACTAATTTGTTCTTGTATGCTTGAACCTGGTTTGTTTTGGGACATTTTGTTGAGTAGGTCACCTGAACTACATAGAAGTCCATTTTGATATTTGTGATTTGTTTTTTTGTTTTATTTTTTGGAAATTTTGTGAGCACTCCATTTTTTTCCCTTTAGCCAGTCAAGAATTTATCAAAATGAACTCACATTAGGATCTTACTGGTAAGAATCATGGGATATGCTAGATTTTCATGCAAGAATCTTGTATCTATAGGCTCTGCTAGTTGATCCTCACTCCATCTTTGTGATATTTCTTGTCTTTTATTGCTTATTATTTCTAATCATTGGTTCTCTAAAATTTCCTTTTTCTGTGTTTTCTCCCTTGTATGTTTCCTGCTTAACTTTCAATTTGATTAGTATACTGCGCCTAAGAATTCCTCCTTAAAAATAACAGTGGCATGAATGTCCCTACCTTGCATCGTCACATGGAATGAACTTCCTGTCTCTCACAATAGCTTCCTTCTGTATATTTTTGGTGCCATCACCACCAATACTTATACTCTTGAATCTTGCTATTTTATGCTGTTTGTGGATCTGCGTACAAAGAGAGAAATATCTACAGCATGCATGCATATCTATGGGAGAGCCCACTTCTCATGTGAAATGACGAAGCACTGTCAAAAGATGGCGAGCTCAACCACAGACCAGAAAATGCCATACATTGTCTAGATGGGATATATTCATGCAATGCCATTCCTTGCTATTAAAAATTAAAAATTAAATGTGGCAAAGAAGTTCTCGAAAAAAATGAGAATATGTATATATACAACAGGAAAAACTGAGTTCAAAGAACGTGTACGTGTGCTTTGGATTCAGTTTTACCTGTTAATGAGATCTTTATAGGTTTTTTCCCCTTTTTTACAGTTTTGATACTCTCTCAGTATACTCCTCTGCTTTAACACGTGGTTAACATAAATACTAGATTTCTTGGCAAAATGATAAAAAGAAAAAGCATGCTTGCTGTTTAGTTTAGAATTCTCGAGTACAGGCATCAAGATCTCAATGCTGTATTATGTCTGCATCTGTTACCTCTATTATGTTTTTGGTTTTCCAAGCATAAACATTTGAACTAGACTCACAGGCATTAGATTGAATATGATTATGTGTAGGTTATTTGAAGTTTACTTGACCGGATGTTCTGGCTGAGGCATATTTCAGCTTGTTGAAGCCCAATTTGTGATTTTGAGCATTTCTGTGTTTATATTTTTTTCACAACCTGATATCTGCTTATTTTTTAGTAATGATTTTTATGCTGAATTATTTTGGGTTTGCATGTTAGTACCACCATGCACTCTGTTCACAGTGTGAATTTCTTAGCTCTTTTACAGGTGGTGCGTCCTCAACCTTGATGATGGCTCTGCAGATGATTACTGTAGCCTTGTGATGGCGGCTGGAAAATCTAGAAGGTTCAAGATGTTGGAACCTGGCAAGCCTCCAGCCTCCAAGAAACCTCGAAAGGAGCGGAATCGAGGAAAATCAATTGGAACTACCAGTTCAAATGAGGTTATGCAACAAGAGATTTGGAAAGAATTCCCAGAAGACCTGTTCGAAGCTGTTATTGCTAGACTTCCAATTGCTACATTTTTCCGCTTTCGCTCGGTTTGTCAAAAATGGAACTCCTTGCTTGACTCTCGAAGTTTCTCTCAGCATTGTTCCCAAGTTCCACAAGCCAACCCCTGGTTTTACACCATCACTCATGAAAATGTGAATTCTGGAGCCATGTATGACCCTTCTTTGAAGAAGTGGCATCACCCAACTATAAGTTACCTGCCAACAAAGATGATTGTCTTACCAGTTGCTTCTGCAGGGGGTCTTGTGTGCTTTCTTGACATTGGTCATAGGAACTTCCATGTCTGCAACCCTCTGACTCAATCTTTTAAAGAGCTGCCACCAAGGTCAGTGAAGGTCTGGTCCCGTGTTGCTGTGGGGATGACTTTGAATGGCAGTGCAGCCAGTGGGGGCTACAAGATCTTGTGGGTGTGCTGTGATGGAGAGTATGAAGTTTACGACTCACTGAAAAATTGTTGGACCCGACCAGGAAGCATGCCCTCTTTTATAAAGCTACCCCTATCACTGAACTTCCGGTCACAAGCAGTTTCCCTTGGAGGTACGCTTTATTTCATGCTGTCAGATCCTGAAGGGATCGTGTCCTACGATATGGTTACTGGGGTTTGGAAGCAGTTTTTTATGCCAGCCCCACTCCATCTGAGTGATCCCACACTTGCAGAATGTGGGGGGCGGATCATGCTCGTTGGCTTGCTAACAAAGAATGCAGCCACATGCGTGTGCATTTGGGAGCTGCAGAAGATGACACTCTTGTGGAAGGAGGTAGACAGAATGCCAAATATATGGTGCTTAGATTTCTATGGAAAGCACGTTAGGATGACTTGCTTGGGCAACACAGGATTGCTCATGCTGTCACTAAGATCAAGACAAATGAACCGACTAGTTAGTTACAATGTGGCGAGCAGGGAATGGCTCAAGGTTCCTGGTTGTTTGGTGCCACGTGGGAAAAAGCGGCAGTGGATTGCATGTGGCACTGCCTTCAATCCATGCTTGACTGCAACAGCTTAGCCTCTACTTCTTGTGGCAATATTTGCACGTTGTTGCAGCGGATTTTACATATTTAGTGGTTGGCTGCAAGGTTTTGCTGCTGATTTGTTCCGGGACCAGCTTCCTTGGATGTTTTGATGAAGTAGACGATACCAGGGGTTTAATATAATGGTGTCTATTCATGTACAAACATGTTGTCTAATAACTTTTGAATTGAAAATTCACGTTTGAAATGGAATTTCACTGGTTCAGATCTGTCCATTTTAAAGTGGAAGGAGCTCTTAAAATTTTTCCCAAATCCCAGGCTAATGATAGCTTCCGCTCAGAATTGCCACCTGATTAATTTCAATTGAGTAGCATTTGCCTTGGCTAAATTTTGTCTGCAGCCCGCAGCAGGGTTAAGAGCAGGAATCGAAGTTTCACTACTAAGAAATGCCATTGAAACTCGCTTTTTGCTTGCATGATGAGAGCTCAATTTCCTGCATTTGGCATGGTATCTAATGTGATGTGCATGGTCGATTATTTTAAAGCTAGAAGAAGATGGGTTAGTATATTTACATGAACTCTGCCGTTTTATCAGTTCACTCATGAAGAACTACATCAAAGGTGCTATAACGTTTGAGGATCCCTTAGGGGGTAAGAGAAAAGCTTACAGCACAAAGCAATTGCTCGAGGAAAGGAGTTTTAAAGTGAAGCGAGTAGAAAGCAGCAACCCCATGGTTTTGCTTAGCAGTTAATAGAGTGTGCACGCAAGATTCATGCTCCACGGATAAAAAAATTTAGATTTTCATAAATTTTCACGGGATTCACGATATGAGACCTGCTAGCAAAAACTTGATAATTATAATTCTGATATGTATAACTTCTCAAACATCATCGGTTCAAACATAGATTAGTATTATAAATTTTAAAACCACTGCAAGTTCACATCATCGTTAACTTTAGGATTTAAAAAATTAATCAAAATATACATAAACTAACCCAAATACTCACATTTCAAAAATATAATAAAATAAGAACTTTATAATTATGGAGTCATCTCGTAACATAGTAACAACAGCACCGGAGAACTTGTACAAAATGCAATTGCTGGATGCTGACATAATAATTGTCATCAGTAATGTTAATTCAAGTAAGTTCACAGGAAAATCAAGGCCGGGGCCTATCCCTCTGTTTCAGTCAATCCAGCCTGATTGTAGTGGCTCGACTGCTAGAGGACCCCAGCTAAGGGATGTCAAACCAAAGCCAGTTCTCTGAAGCAGCTTCAATTTAAATAAGGAAATACGCAGAACTAAAATGAACATTTTTAATTATCCAGTCATGGTGAGGAGCAAGTTTTTTAATCGAACGTTCGAGTTCTTTCAGTAGAAGGATAAACATTGATCTAGTACACAAGTATTCTTCATCTATCCTACATGCTATCAGGAAAGGGAACCGAAACAACCAACCATGCCTCCGCTGGTGGCTGTCCTCATTATCTTGAATAGAGCTGCTACAAAAAAAAAAAACATGATCAACGACTAGGAAATTTTCGGTTCCTCACAATAGAAATATGCAAGCACACAACATCACTGTACTTGTTTATAGAAGTCATGAGATCCTCGTCCAGCCAACGTGATAATACGACTGATGAGAATGAAAATAATATGAATGGAAGGAGATAGCATCATAGTTATCAAGATTTTGTTCCACCACGAGCACATGCAAGAATCCACACTGGATAGGACATGAACCCTATTTTCAGGACTCATTAAATTGTAAAATGACAATTTCAATCCAAAAGTGGCAAATTCCCATGTTTATGATTTTCAAGGGCAATCTTCAGACTCCAAATTCAATTCTAGCACAATGCTGCTATGTTTGAAGACTACATTTAAATAATTCAAAAAAATATGAAATTAATAGCCAATTCACCATAGCAACAATCTTCAGGAAATCATAAATTGAGCAAGTTTAATTACATTACTTGAAAAATTAAAAATCAGGACATCAGGATTTGTTGAGAGAAAATTATAAACATGCCTAAGACAAATAAAAGAAAGCTTAGAGACACAATTAAAAGAGGGTTAAATGAAATTTGGCTCACATGATCCAGTGAAAACAAACATGAAGAATCCAAGGAGAACAGGACCAACAGGACAGTCCTTTCCCTTTTACTTGGTTGTTTCAGGCATGCTCATCTCTTGGTAATGTTCTTTTCAAATCTATCAACTTTCATATCCGCAAGATACCTTGATGTAGTCTGAGCGGACAACAATAATCACAATAACACAAATCAATCCTCAACATATATCATAATCTCGTAAAGCTAAAGTGCAATGTGCGTAACATTATTACGGATGTAGGAGAAAAAAATCAAATTCTAATTTACAAGGACATTATTTGCCACACAAAATTTTAGTTCATAATCTGCGGAAAAAAAAATATTGATTTCTAACCTTCTTAAAATAAATTTAAAAAAATGCATTATTCAGCTATCACTAATCCAGATATTATTAATAGCAAAATAATTGGCCAGTTATTCTATCATATGCAAAACACACAAAAAAATTAGAGCAAAATATAACATAGAAAATAAATTTTGCCGATCAGATCAGTTTGATCACTCATCATTTTCCTGTTCCAAATCCAACTGAACAAGGTAACAGAACAAAATACAAACAGATTAAAAACCCAGAACTCTCAAAATATAAAGGAATAAGAAGCAATTATTATAGAACTACAAATTACCATGGTTAACAGTGAGGGACATCCCGCAGCTGGAAATGGTCACAAAGTTACAGGTGACTGGCTCTTTCCTTCATCACTTTCTTCGCTCTCCGTTTTATTTCCCCCATTCTCCACAATCTCTTCTTCCTTGACATCTTCCACAACCTGAAGAAGTTCTGATGGAGTAGCTGCTGGGTCCAGCTCTCTGCAACCTTTCGGAGCATTGGGACCTTCTTGACCCATAAGCAAGTATGAGGGAACATGGTGTGAAAATCGAAACATCTCTTCCCTTGGGATCCTTCTGACTTCCTTGGGGTCCAAATGCTGGTGAAACACAGTCTTGAAACCAGCAACTTTTACCAAGGGAGTGACAGTTACACCTAGTTCTTCACTATAGTCTTCAAGTACTTCCACCATGTCATACTTGTGTATCAGCTCATCTGCTGTCAGCTCGTTCCATTCAGGGGACCAATTCCTATAGAGAGCCCAAACATCCCCTTTCCTCGGATATACACGAATTACCCCACCTGTTCCTTTTATCCACCTAACCTTGTGTGAAAAGGAATTGAGTGAGTTATATATCTCATATCTGCCCACTCTGAAATCGCCACAAGTTTTTGAGAAGCCAGAACCAACCCAATTTAGGAGGCCCAGTTCACTATTAGTTTTAGAATTAAGCCAACTGATCCGCATTTTGAACGGATTCAAAGAAATTACACTGTGGATCATAGCATAATATCGGGGCATCCCATCATCGTCATCATATGCAGCCCATACCTGGTTTTCCCCAAAACATCTTTCAGTTCGATCTTTGTCAAAATCGTGAAAATCAGGATCTGGGACATTTATTGACATCGTTTCCAAAGTTTCAGCATCTGTCTTCATGCCAGAAGTGATGGGAGAAATTTTGATGTCATTGACTCCATTTTCCATATCCACATACTTGTTCTGTTCAGTTATGTCATCAGGGTTCGACAAAGAATTTTTCCCCTGATCAATTGCTTTCTCATTCTCCACCCCCTTTCCGGTGGCAGATTTAACTACTGTAGCGGACTTCCATTCATTTATAATCTTGCGAATGTCTGTCTTTGCCCTCTCCATTAGTACAGTTTGAGTTTCAAACTTGGAGACATCCCTCATGCCATAGGGCTTAGTGATTCCATTCACCCTATTTTCAGAACTTTCCTGCCTAAATCCAGATATATTAGCTGTGCCAGCTCGTCCCAATCCCGTTGTAAATGGACTTCCGTTGTTTCCATGGCCAACATCTTCCATGCCTCTTCTTCTCTTAGCAGCATTAGAATGTACATTAGAAGATGCACTAGACATCTTTTTTGAAGCAGCACGATTCTTTCTCTTCATGGCCTCCTCTCTTTTTGTAGCTGCCTGTGCTTCCTCGCGCTCTCTCTTCACTTTTTCATATGCCCGCTGGACCACACTTACAGCTTGAGCGGCAGTTGTAGAGCCACCAGCTCTAGAGAAAGCGCCCCACTGAAAGTTACCCTGGTTATATGAATCAGGATCACGGGATCCCCCTGCTCCCAAATTTGATGAGGCAACATCACTCCATCCAGAATGAGATGTGTTTCTGCTAGCAGCAGCTTGATGGTTTGAGTTCTGCTGCTGCTTAAAAGAACTCGATGGTGCAGAAGACCTAGAAGCATGCAAAGGAGGGGGTGGCATTTCAACGGCTAAAAATGGCTCATGGCAATTAGGACATAGTAGCTTATGATTAAGATAGACTCTGAGATACTCGTATTGCATCTTGCATCCATGACAGACAGTCCAAAAGGTATTGGATTTCGTCTTATAAGATGAAGCAGGAGTTGAAGAATGGCCGGTTCGAGATGTACTTTTGTTCGTCTTCACACTCGATTTGGTGAAATTGAAAAACCCATTGGACCCTGGTTTTGCTGATGAACTCCCAAAAGAAGATGAACTCTTTTGAAATACTTTCCCATTTCTTCTCTGGTCATATGCCATCCTCTTGGTTTTGTCGGACAATAAACTCCATGCCTCGGAAATAAACTTAAATGCACCATCTGCTCCAATAGACTTGTTTTTATCAGGATGAAGCATAAGAGCTAGCTTCCTATAATGTTTCCGCACCACCTCATCATTTGCTTGCGGATCCGCACCAAGTATCCCATACCAATCTGCTTCCCCATTTATTTTGTTCCCAGCAGCAACATACACATCAAGTGTAGCCATCATCTGAGGAATCCCTTCAAGTCCAGGATACAAGTTCTGGGCCTTCAGAGCAAATTTCTTTGCCCCCGCAATGTCTTTCGCCGAGAACTTCTTCTCAGCAATCTCTTTGGCCCTGTTGGCCTCATCTTTGTTGCATTCCATTTTATGCTCTCTCACTCTCCTTTTTTAAGCAAAACACTAGCACACACCAAGGCAGATTTCAGATTCAACAAAGTTCAGCTACCCTGTTCCTTTGTGCAAATTCTGAATAAATGAAATATTAATATCAACTATCTGTCGGGCTTCTGGTTCAAAATCCGATCGCATAGATTTTTTAAACAGACTAAAAAACACACATGTCTCAAAGAATGAAAATTACTAATTACCATGGTTACAGCAGCGACGGAGGGAGATGCGGTGGCCGGAAACGACCACGAAGTTACAGCGATTCCCCCTCTTTCCCTCTCCCGCGAGATGGTCTCTTGTCTCTGCCCTTTAGTTTCCTCCTCCTCTCTCGGTCGTTTGGTTATTGTTATTATTTATTTATTGGGGTTGTAAGAAAAAAGATTGGACGAGACTCGTCTGTGACATAGAGTGTTGTTTTTTTTTGACAGGGCATCGACACGACCATTCGAAAGGATCTAGAGGTTTATAACTGATGCGTAACCATGTAAAACATCAACATGAACCATGTGTCCGATAACATCTTACCCCTTCAAAAATATATCGAAATGTGATCTCAGCTATCCACGAAATTTATTTATTCTTGTATTTTTAAATGACAAGAATTTAAGAAAATATAAGAAAAATCTTTGCAAGAAATAAAGGTTATTTTCTGCTGTTACTTGAAGGGATTGCAATTACCGTGTTTATTTCCTTCCGGTCACAAACTATTAAATATATTTATTTATTATATTTTAAGATTTAGTTTTGAGTTAAACTTGGTATTTCGATACAAGTTAAATAAATTATTTTTAGAAATAATATTATGCTGTTGCAAGTATGTTTTGAGATATTATTTGAAAGTATGGTTTGAACGTATTTTTTTTAAATAACCTTTTTAATAAATCTTTGAATTAATATTTTTATATTGTTTTGATGCCAAAATAGATAAATATTTGAAAAAAAATATTATTTTAATATATTTTAAATAAAAAAAATATTTTAAAAAAACACACTACATTGTAATCTAAAACAAAAAATATATAATTTAAATTACAGACTTGACTAAGTTGAATAAGTTAACTTTAATTTAAATAGAAAAAAAATTATGAAACAACAAGAATGCTAGATCAAGTTTAAAAAGAAAAGTGATTAGGTTAATCTAGGGAAAAAATATTTTTTTTAAAAAAAAAACATATAATATATTTCAATTCACAATTTGTTAAACATGGAATAACAAAATAATATAGAAAGATAACATAAAAATCAGTATTGCTTAACATGATTTAGCATGACAAACATGTAATTTAAAAAATATAGTTGAGCCAACTTGAAATATTATGTTAAACTCATGACTCGAATATTAAAATTGAAATAATCCAATAAAAAATTAAAAAAAAATAAAAATATGTTAGCTTTTCAAACTCATAATCTAGGATATTAGTCTTGAAGTATCTTATTTTAAAAAATTATAAAGTTTAATTTTTAATCAATTAAATTGAACAATAAAATTGAAAAAAAATAATTATAGAAAATAATTTTAAAAAATAACAATCGAATAAAGATCAAAATTCAAATATAAACTAAATTTTTTATTTGATTAAAAGGTAAAATTGAAAAGAAAAATCAGTAAGCAAAAGGACAAAAAATAAAAAATAATGATCAAAATTAACATAAAAAAATAAAAGAAAATTATGATTGAAAGGTTAGATTTAAAAGAATAATAACATTTCCGAAAGGGCTTAGAAAAAAATAGAAATCAAAACAATGAGTCAAATTATAAAACATAAAACCATCAATTTAGATTAAAAGATGAATTTAAAGACAAATAAAATTTTTACAAAAAAAAACAAGGATAAAAATAAAAAATAAAAGAAATGAGGACCAAATTAGAAAATATAATATATGTAAATTATGATGGAAAAATAAAATTAAAAATAAATAAAACTTCTATAAAAGAATTAGGAGCAAATAAAATAAAATAAAATAATAAGAATTTAAGTTTAAATATCAATAACAAACAAGTTAAATTATAATTTAAAAAAAATAAAAAAAAATTTCTAGCGATAAACCAGACTATTAACGCTAACATGTTCTGCTCGGAATGAAAAATGACATGATGAGGCTTTTAATTATACAATAAAAAGATATTTTTGGTTGGAAAGACACATAATATATGTTGTTCAAAGTGCGTGGACTCCTACTAATGTCTTGCACTCTCACCTTTTTATTTTTTAATATGGCTAGATACAAAATTGCTTTTAAATTGGCTAAATAAAAAAAAATCGTGACAAAATAAAAAAATACCTCTTGATTCTAGATTTAATATTTTTACTTTTATATGTATTCTGATCGTTTCACTGTATAATTAATATGAAAAAATATTTATTTATTTATCCTTTAATCTGGTAATAACAAACGGTCATGTAAAAATATTTAAATACCTTTAATTGCTAGTATTAAGTTTCTGAATGAATGGACAAAATTATTATTATACTGTTCAATGAACATTTTTTTTTTAGTGTCCAGCGACAATGTTTTTCAATAAGTTTTAGCTTCTTATGATATAATAATCCATGTATCTTAAAACGGTACATTAAATATTGTAAAAACTTTCATAGACAATTTAGAATGGCTAATTCACTTTTATAAATATATCTGTATATAATTAAAAAAGAAGAAGTTGTGTTGTATTTACTAAATACTAGAAAGAAGTTATAAGATGAATCATTAATGAAAAATTCGTATAATATTCAAAGATTTATCAACAAAACTACGTAAACAAATGATCAGTGTAGTATTCTTCACAACTTAAAAAATCATGTTTCTTAACATTTTTATTTTATGTTTTTTGATGGTTTTGATTTGTTAATGTTTTGAAAATTTAAAGAAATATTATTTTAATATAGATTTTTTTTTAAAAAAAACTATTATCACATTAACTACAGGAATGGTTGAGCTCACAGTGGATTTACTTATGAATGGACCTGATAATTGTCATGTTTGAACGCAGATTTTCGCATTTCTGACTTGTAATTCTTCTTTTCGAGTTTTGGGTTTAAAGAGAAGAAATGAGTTCGTTTCTTCTCCTGTTTTGTTGTTGCGAGGAAGATGAGAGACGGGCTTTTAACGGGAGGTTAGGATTCTGGAAGGATTGTTTAGGGTTTTTTCAGATGTAGAATTAGGCGTGCCATTTTGAGGTTGGAGAGATTATTT
>SRLM01000435.1:1049242-1112389 GCA_015708895.1 Populus ilicifolia
GAACCTCACCTTCAGTGGAAGAGATCACAAATCACTTTTCTGTTTATTTAATCTCTCATTTCCTCGACTAATGGATCAATCTTGCTTTTGTTTGTTTGATACAGTACAGTAAAAAAGAGGATGATACACCTTCGCACTATTTATTCTTTTAGCTGTGTCATTTGTGTTTTGCTAAGAGTCCGATACAGAGAGAGAGAGAGAGTAATGTTCAGTCAATGCTTATCACATTTTAAAGAAATAAAAAAATTAATACTGAATGATAAAAAAATAAATAAAAAATAATAGAGAAAGAGAAAAAATTAGGATAATTAGACAAAAAAATAAAAAAAATCTATTTTTTTTTAAAAGTTCAATTACGAGATAGAAATAATTAAAAAAAATAATAATTATAAAATAAAAAAAGATTCGAGATAACCATTCAAACTTAAAATTTATATATATATAAAAAAGAACAGATAATTTTGAATTGAAGTACTACATTTAAAAATAAATTTAGTTTTATAAAATAATTAAAAAGAATAAAGTCAAATATTTTCAATTAAAAGTAATTTTATGAAATTTTAAATATCAATTGCTCATTTCAAGGAAGGAGAGACAAAAAAATAAATGTCTTAATTGTAATTTCATGCTGCTAAAAATATGAAATCTAGAAACACCCTTTAGTAACTAATTGTCCAATGCTTTGCTTTTAAGAGTAGTGAAGGTGTTTCAGTGTTAAAATAAAGATTGGAAAGACCTTTGTATCCTCAATCAAAATGAAAATGATAAATAAAACTCCTGGAAAATATCGGAACTTGGTTTTTTGGGCTGATTTGTTGACGGGAAAAGGTATCAACCTACCATTATAATCCACATTATTAAAATCTCTCTAGTCCTATAATGTTTTTCTCACACCAAGTTTTGGTAACAGGTGTTGGATTGCCAAATGTTCATGCATGACTTTAATTTAGTCCAAGAGACAAACTGCATGTTCAAAAGTATGGTAAATATTTTTTATTAAAATATTTTTTACTTGAAAATACTTTAAAATGGAAAAAAATTAAAACAATATTAATTTGAATTTCTTAAAAAAATTTATAAAAATACAATTCAATCATACTATCAAATATCCTAAAAATCTCGAGCTTTAAATAATTAAATAATAAGCTAATCACTTGCCACACTAGCGCAATTCCTAGGCTTTCAAAGATTCTCTCCCCCATATGTGCGTATGCCTGTATGGAACACCACCTGACCAATCCTCCCACACTTCAAATTACAATCACATCCATGCTTACCTGGCCTTTTAAGTTTCGCTAATGAATTCAACCTTGTTATGGATCATGTGTCAGCCTCTTTGCCTGTATTCAAGGAAACAATGATCAGGCAGCAAACATCAACATGACAGCTCCAGTTCAGGTAGATATGTTTCCATCAAACGGAAGTTCCCACAACACAACCTTAATTATGCACTTCTATTGGCCACCAATGCACCAAAATAATCCCCCCCTCCCCCCATCAAGCACATCCAATGAAGCAGCCTAAACACTGGCATGCAGCTTTGAAGAGGGTTGGAGGTTCTATGAATGATAGCAACATCCATGAACAAGTTTTGGCATTGAAGAAAGCCTCTAGGACACCCCTTGGGGGATCATCAATAGCAATTAGCAAAGACACGTTAGTGAGGTTCCTGTGATTTGCGGTGTTGCTGGCTACAGTTCGCCCTATGAGTGAGAATCGTGCTAATGAAATCATGTTATGGTTTGATTAATATTTGACCCACCATTTGTACCAACAGTAATGTAATGGAGGGAAAAGGCAAGAAAAGAAATGAGCCTTCTTTATCAAAGGATATTACCCAATTCCTTGGGATTTCCCTTTTCTGGTGCACAATCGTGCTATCCTTTTCTTTAGTTTCCACAGAAGAATTAATTCATACCAGGATTGGTGATTAGCACTATACGCGCGGAAAGTAGGACCTATCATTTCAAACATTGGATTTTACGCAATCCAAAAAAAATAATTATTAGTGTAGTGAAAGCATAAAACACAGATAGTTCTGACTTTATCAAACAGGTAAAAAAAGATATTAATTGCTCTTGCTTTCATTACATTTCTACCAAGTATACACCGATTTCGTTTTGACTATAAATAACTAGTACCTATCGTAAGACCCTGTGGAGGAGGCAAGATGCAGTCCAAAAGGCCGCACGCATACAGGTAGAGATGTAACAAAATGCAACCCCTTGATAATTACCAAAGAATGACAAGAAATAAGATATTCACCAGAAAATATTATTAATTTGATGCATCTCAGCAATCAAAACACATCAAGCCAAATAAATTATTGTATATAATAAGCATTCTATACAAAGAAATACCAAGCAATGGTGTTTTTTATTTATTTCAAAAGAAATGTGTATACAAGCTGTAATCTAAGTTTATAAACCTTTTTCTTACCTAATATAAGCGCCCCCGACACTCATCTGTGCCACAGCAGCACAGCAACTGTTTTAGTTTACCATCAGGACCAACAACGCTATCAAGCACGTAGCCATAGTCATAAGTAAGTTCCTGTTGGCAACATAGAAAAACCATCTTTTATTCTTAATTTGTTGTCGACGCCTAGGAGCATGACATATCACATAAAAAGCAAGCCCAGGTTATAACATCGTACAAAAACAAAAACTATTTATTACAATACCGGCTTAACATGTGGAAAAAGAGGAGCTTATAACAAATGTCCAGAAAAAAAACTAAAAAGACATCCAATCCAAAGTGAATGGAAGAGAAACATAAATGGAACCTTACTTGCATAGGAAGTATATCGTCTGCTGCAAATAGCACAATTCGAGCAAGTCGGACATCGTGGTGGGTACTCAAAATGCACTGGACAAAGAGGTTGGGTTGACAACTATGATTAATAAATCTGGTAACATTACCACAAGAGCCCGCATCTATGCAAAACTCAGATTCACTTTCATCCATCTTGACATCTACTTTCTTCAGAGGATCAATTGCAGGTGCAGACCCATCACCTTGTCGCCTCTGCAAGAAAATACATTTAAATTCCATTGTGAAGGAACGAAAGTAATGGAAAAACAAAGGCTCTGGCAACGAGCACTATAATAAGAACCAAGCTAAACAAAAAGTCCAATGCATATTCCATGTGCAGTTTGGTCTTGAATAAGAATGAGAGCAAATTGGTAAATAGCGCCACAGGCTAACAACAATTGATATTTACTTGTTAACTCTCAGTTTCAGCATGCAGAAAGACCACCAAAACAAGTACTTGCAAAATATTGTCCATGACCAAGTATATAAAGCTATCACAAGAAGTTAGTAATATAATTTTCATGCTCCCCACAATCCCATGTCATACACAGGTGAAGACAAGATATGGAAATGATATTTCCTTGAAAGATGGTACTATTACCTCTCTTCCCCCTATTTCATTCATTGTATGCCAGCAGTCAATATCAAATATAAATTCATTCCCAGAGATGTTATCCAACTCATCATTCCTCCTAAGAATTCCAAAGTATTCACACACTGGAGCACCAGAAGGAATTACATCCCGAGACCTAACAGCCCATCCTTTGTCTGCTGTACGATAGACCTGTTCAAAGAAAATTTCCCAATAAATATGATGACTTATGCTGAAAAGAAATTGGTTCGTGATCGTATGCAAATACCTCGAGTTGGTACTTCAATCCCCGCTGAGAGACACGGTTAATGCAACTAGGACCACAGCTACATCCAGGACCACATTCAAACACCACATCCTTTGCTTCAATCAATCTGAAAATAAATATATTCAAGAACCAATATGGGCAAGATGAAGAATAAACACATCAATCTTTATAAAACAAAAGGACTGGATCAGACAATTGAGACATGATAAAGGATCATGAAAAGGTTGAAATATAGATGAGACAACAAGGTAAAAGTTACACCTCTAATGAAAGGGTTTAAAGTGGTAAAAAGTTTTTGTGCCTCAACTTATTGAAGTTTGGCCCAAAAAAATCAGAGATAAACTAATTAATATGACTGGATCCATCTAGTTTTTTGGCTGGGACTTGGTTGAGTTGTGTATCAGCACACATAAAAACAATTGGTGTGGAAAAAAATATCTCATTGTTTCCCCTTGCTTTAATAAGCAAAACTTCATTTATTCCAAAATGAAAATGTACCATTCTAATAGGCAACCAAAAAAATGAATTTTATAAGAACCACATTCAAATCTCACCTGCCACCATCTATGTCCACGTATGGAAAGTCAAAGCCATTAAGTCGAGCACAAGAACAAGACCTTGGATTTGTACATTTTCCTTTACAATCACACCCAGAGGCACTTGGAGGAATGATCACATTTCTTGCAACTTGAACAGACTTGATATATTTAAAGCCTATAATTTCAAAATTAAATCATTGACAAAGACAACATAGATAAACTTGTTTAGTTTATTTACATGCCAACAAACAAGAGGAGACCAATCAAATAAGGGGAAAAAAAAAAAGGCAGACCAAGTAGAAAAGAAGGGGCATAAAAATCACCTAAAAAAGAAAATAGAGAATTTCTTTTGGCTAAAGGAAAGAGTTTCTCTGCTTAAGAAAAATACAAGAAATTTGTGTTCTAACAGCGGAATTCAAAATATAATTGCTAAACCTGAAACGAGCAAGTTGTTTGTGTCTGCATTCATGTCAATGATACATTAATGCATGGTATTATTAGTACCACATGATTACATCAAATGTACCTGAAAAGAAAATTGCAACAAACTAACCATCACATTATCACACTTGTTCACCAGAACTAAATGCTCCAGTTCACGAAACAACATGTGGAAAAAACAACAAATGCAATAACTACCCTGCAATGGTGTAAAGTCACTTTTCATTGAACAGTTAAATCAGATAACTAGAAACTCTTTCTTTTATTAAAACAATCTATCATGTTATGTCAAACTGTGGCTAATATCTCCTCACGGTGCAGGCACCAGAAACAACACTTTAGGGCCAAAATGACTTTAAAACCCCATGTGAGGCATCAATGAATTACGTATTATGCCCATAACCTGCATATTTAAGGACTGCTCGGAGATTAAAAAGCAAACACATTGATGAAGATGTCATCATATTCTTTTTATTTATTTTTCATTATGATGTATCATTGTTATTTATTTCATGATATGTCCTGGCTGCAATGCTGTCATTAGCTTAACTGTAAACAAGACATGTCTGCCATGTTCGGGAACAACAAAGGAAGACCAGAAAAACCATCTTCCTTGTATGATGGTGGTCTTATACTTGATGAAAATGATGATTATGACCTACACAAATAAAATTTCAAGTCTTATATTTGATGAAAATGATGATTATGACATACAAATAAAAATTTATAGTTTTTATACTTTTAGTACATTATGATGGAGTCCTTATAAATACTACCAATAACCAGCATATTCTCAAAGTACAAGAGAATAGAGTGAAAAGTTATGTTTTAGTTGCTTGATGATTTGTTTGGATGCTATTAGATATTCCAAACTAAAATAACAGCTTATGTGGAAGTTGGATCTGAAGTCTTTGTGCTACCACGCAATCTGGTATTATATATTATAAATCTCTTAATATAGGTCACTTTACATTTTATATTACAGTTGGAAATCTGGCTTGTCTCAGATGCATGACAGCCACTTAAGCCTAGAGCCCCTGCGAACTTGGTGCTAGCACTTTTATTGGCAATGCTTGCTAATGGGATTCAGTGACTGCCCTAACAAAGGTCAATTCCTTCAAACATAAATTATGTTCCATTGAAACAAATACCATTTTTCATGGTATGCTAAAAGAGAGCATGTTTGAAAAGGTAGATGTCAAAAACTTGAAAAAAGCCAATGCTATAACTGCAACAACTGCCATCTTATCAATACAGTAAGACCTAATTAAGTAATAATAATAAATAACACTATTACTGACTTGGTACTTGAGAAAGGTATGAAATCAACATTAAACATTAAAATTAGAAGTAGTGACTACCATGTTCCTAGAACCTTGAGATTTGTAAAATGTTAAATTAGCGATTGAGTTACAATCAGAAAGAAAATCAAAAGGTTCAATCTTGCAAAATTAGTTGAGAGAAAAACCAAGTTGTTGTGTTTCAATATTAAACTACGCTATCTCAAGTTTTGTTGCTGTTCATGTTTAACTGCTATAGCCTATAGATAACTTAAACTAAGCAAATAATAGTAAAAAAATGTAATTCTATCTTTTATAAATAAAAGCTTCATAGCTTTTAATCTCCCTCTCCCAACTGATGGGAAAACTGGATGTAGGATTTGAGTCTGATATCCAAATACTATCTTGTGAGACTGTAATATTTTTTGAAATAAACACAAGCAATTTGATGCTAAAAATTGTCTTTCATGTTCATCATCTACTAAAATGAGCATGGAATGCAAAAGGTAAACGATTTTTTCTATTGAGAAAAAAAATTTTCCTTGTGACGCAGCACTCGCCTGAATATTTAAGCAAAGCTATTCTTGATATATATATATATATATATATAGTCTGTCTACCAGATCCACTTCCCTCATAAAAGCATAAGTTGGTCAGTAACTTGCCTGGAGGAGCTATAGGAGGATTATCAATTATATTGATAACAGGAATAGGTATGTCTTCTTTCCCAAAAGAGATGTCCTCACACACCAAGCTTGGAAAATAAAATACTTCTGTCAGTTTACACAATGTAAGCATGCACATGAAAATCGTACATATTCAGTTACATCACACCTCTACAGGTTTCATACCCATGCAATTTGCCAATAGTTCTTTCTCGTTCAAAACAAACCTAAAAAAGAAGCAACAAATAGGTTCAGGTAATACAAATGACTACCAAGGTGAAAACACTGGATAATGAAAACTCAACATAGCAATGTCTGAAAAGCACATAGCTTAAAACTACTGATTTATTTGCAGTAAAGTGTGGGACATATACCACCACATCCAACTACAAATTGGACTAAACAAGCAAATATTAGAGGGAAATATACTATAAGATGGTGTTATTCTGAAAAAAAATAACTTACACGGAACAAAAGGAAAGAAAAGGGGGGAACAAAAACAAGGAGGAGCAATGTTCATGAAAGCATAACTAATAGAATTCTCATTGCACATCAGTAAATGATATTTGAAATTAAAACTATTATGACCCATGAAAAAGCACGTAAACTCTTTTTTTAGGTTATAAAACAGGATGAAAAGGTCACCTCATCTATCTCAACTTTGGGCTGCCCTTGAAGTCGTTTCAAACAGTACTTAGAAACAGTAAATCCAGAAGCCCTTTTAAAAGACCAGCAACGTACAACCTGCAGACAGAATGAAAAATTAGCTGAACACATTTTAGATTGTCATACCAAAGTTGAGGCAGGTTCAAAATCTTACATGTGCAGCACAAACCATGTATTAGAATGGCTTCAAGCATCATTGACCAACATTCGTCCAACATTATTAACTCAGCCATGCAGGATTAGTAAAAATAATAATGAACACAACACTTAAATCATGAAAAATGTAAATGATTTCCTTCTATGCTTATCCAATACTCAATATTCAATCCACTTAAAAAGAATGCATTGCACTGCACTCTTTGTTTTTCCTTTATTATTCAATTACCCCATTAGGTAGTGAAACATTACTTTCTTTCCTTAAAATTTCCTCAGCAGTTGAACAATTCCAAATATTTTTCAAATCTTTCATCTCCCTATGACTCATCAAATGCTAATATTCCAAAAAATGATGGATCAAAGACCTCTTTAAAGCAAGTAAATTTTGATAATGCCAACCTTGTACAAACCACAATATGTGTAAACTTTGCCACTTTGATTATCAACACATTTATGCTCACAGATGACCCTGACAGGTACAGATTGCTCCATATTATTCTGCAAGAAGATCAAAATGAAAATTGAGTAATAGATTCCATAAAACACACAAAAAGGATTTGAAAGTTGACAACATATCTGTACCAAGTACCAGTGAGGACAGTTGAGAATACATGAAGCTAGATTGTGATGGATTCCCAGTCATGAAATATTGACATTAACAAGTCTATTGCTATTATAACCATCAAATCATAACTTAGAAGGTTGTTTACTACCAGTAGAAGATTTAATCAGTTATGAGAATAAATAAGCTACATGAACAAAGTTCAAGAAAGCAGCTCATACAAGTGGTTATATCAATATGAACAAAAAGCATCTGTTTAGAGGGGGGAAAGCACACAAAGGGATCCCCATGGTTTGCGTGTTTTTTGAAATAAATGAACAAAACTGAACACTGATCGGTGATTAGTACAAAAATAATAAAACATATTTCATAGAACCAAGTAGGAAGTATCATTTCACCAATAGAAAGAAGAATTCAGAAAGAAAGAAAGAAATTTCTGAGCTTCAGCTCAGTCACTTTACAAGTATGAACATAATTACATCATTAATATAGTTCCCAAACTCTCCACCATGATGGACATGTACGGAGATGAATGGTCACTAGGAAGGGGATGGGACCACAGTCAATACCCTAACTGCCCTGTCTCTCTCTTCATATGAAGAGCCTTAAAGTTTTACTGTGCGCTCATTAAAAAACATAAACTAATAATGTAATATAACAAGAATATAGATCAATATCATTTAACTACCATAAACACTTATAATACCTCAAGAGCCAAATTACTACAATGCATAACTTGATCTTTAGTTTGACTCTTACTACCATTCATGTTGTTTCTGCCTTGGCCTGTATACACTACTTCATTTAAACAATCAACACCATCTTGTTGTTGTCCAGACAAAACGATTGCTACTGCTACCAGGCTGCTATACTCATTGTGCTTACCCTGCACATATTACAAGAGATAGTTGAACATTAAAGAGGTGCAAAAGTATGCATTGAGTATAGTTTTCAAAAACCCTAATGAAGTTAAAACATCTGGAAAGCAGCAAGCATTAAACCAGTAAAAAGGGAGCAGCTTGAACAAGGATTTAAATAGCAAGTAGAAGTGTCCCTTTCTTTTTTCTGCTTTAATGAAGTTAAAACATCTGGAAAGCAGCAAAGCATTAAACCAGAAAAAGGAAGGAGCAGTTTGAACAAAGATTTAAATAGCTGGTAGAAGTTTCCCTTTCTTTTTTCTGCTTTAATGGTTTAATGATGCTTGCTTTCCAAATATGCTAGTAATTCGCTTGTACTTGGATTTGACTGAGATTTTGTTCAGAAATTTGGGTTTAGAGGCAAAAGAAGCCCATATTTGTTTATTGGTTACACTAAAAGTAAGCTTAAACATATTTTTTCAGCCATTTGCAAGAAAACCTTACTACTTCATTGATGATGATGCTCAATTCATTTGACAAAATGTTTCAGCTGTTGCAATTTTCATTTCGTCAACTATTGGGTGCTATTTCCTATTCCTTGGAGTGCTTTTATCACCTTTAGTTCAGCTTATGTTTACTCTACAGCAAACAGGGTCACAATTTCATGAGCAATCCCAACCAGGACTGCATTTCATGGGCAAGATTGCTTATCACTTTAATTCTTCACTTTGTTTGATAAACTAATCTTCCTGGAAGATGAATAAGCAGAGGGAACACAAATAGAATCATAAAGAATTTCTAACAGATAAACACCTTCAACAAACACAAGCATCATCCCTCAAGTAAGCAGAAATTAAAGCATAACCAATTTCTTTTCACATTTTTCACACAGTCATGCATGTTTTGAAATGTTCTAAGTTACTTCACATAGCAATTCAACTATATGACATGAATTTATGAAGCAATTGTAGATTAATTTTTTTTTCCTGGACCCACTGCTCTTCATTGATGCATGGACACCTCTCAAGTCTGAACTCTTAAAGTGTCTAGGAAAATTCATGTAAAGGGATGTTCTAATGATAGATATAACTATAACTTTCAAAATTTTCTTCAAAACATGTAAGAGATGATAAAACTAATTTGACAAGTCAGTTATTAAAGCACCACAACTTGAACAAAAATGGCAGAAAATGCCATTAAAACCCTATAATCTTATAAGGAAAACAATTGATTATTAGGAAATGAGGTCCAAGAAATAAGGGTGGAGGTTTCATATCACGTATTAAAATGACAACAGCCAAAATACCACGTTTCACTATGTATGACTTCCTAGCACAGGAAAAATGAATCCAGCAGACCAGAGCTATGAAAATTAAATGAGTATCATCAAGGAAACAGGAAAATGTATTTCTTGCAATCCAGATAAAAAGAAATGTAGATGCAAACCAATTTGCCACAAAGCTTGCGTATGTAATCAATTCCATTCAACCAATGTCCACAGAAACCTGTAGCCACCATATCATCTCGAGAGAAGAATCTATGCCCAACAGCAATACCTGCAAGATGCTCATAGCTAAGAAATATTCATGCATATCAAGGCAAATCAATGCAAAAAAAAAAAAAGCATAATGCAACTCTGATTTACCCACCAGGTAGATAAGCACCTTGTTTTTCAGTGTATGATTGTTCATTCTTCTTTGACGCCTACCATGAATGACCAAAAAAGAAAGAAATCATCATTGTTCCATACATAATCACAAAAGAGAATGATTCAAAACTCCAACATTATACGAGAGAAATAGACGAAACAGATTTTCAAAATGATTTTGACAAATGGTCAGCTCATGCAGCTGGGAACTAGCATTAGCAACACAACATAGCATATATGCATGATAAAAGACTAATCGTTCATTATGATTAAATACTTGCACGTCTGCTGGTTATGCTTATTCACCACCTTTACATCAAAATAAAGCAAAAAAATTCTTGCAAAGCATTGCTATAAACTTGCCTCGGAAATTTCCTTCGGAATTGGTTGCTTTGAAGTACACTTAGCAGTGGATGAATTTCCCTTCTGCAAAGTTTCCATACCATTAGCATAACAATCACAAAGACCAAGATCTTCCTCCAGAGAGAGAGCGTGTGGGGAGATGAAATGGAGAAAGCGGTCTCTAGAGAAGAGGGCACATGATAGTCAATTTGTTCTGCATAAATGGTTCTATTCACCAAATAATTTTTCCAAAAGAAAAGGCATAAATTTTTTAAAAAATATGAGATATGATGAATTACAAGAGGAAAAAAAATGGGAAGTTATTAGTAATTTTTACCTCAAATTATAGCAAATACTGTACAGCTTTAGTCATACAAATGGCAAACACAAAGCATATGGTAGAAGAAGTGAACTTAAAGGCTTAAGCACAAGAGCACAAATGAACTGCAATGTGCTTCCATTCCATGTTCCCCAGTCATCTTTTAATGGAGAAAATGTTAAGTGGAACCAAGGAACAAGAATCTTAACACCTATTTGCATTAGTCCAAAACATTAATTGAAAACAACAAAAAGGGAAATGCATGTTACCATAACTTTTTGAGAATATTGACTAGCGTCCCAAGTTTAAGATTTGAATATAGTTTTAAAGGAAAAGATTAAAGCCCACCAGAGAGAAAACAGAGGGAGGGAATGAAAATGAGAAGGCTCGCATGCTCACATTATCAGTATAATCAGCAAACTGAGGATCTCTGGCCTCTACCTTTTCATATTTCTTCTCTTCTTCCTGTGTTAGCACCAAGTAGCTGCTTAGCATGATCCCAGATTAAATTACTTACAAAGAGAAATCAAGAAATGGAAGCTATCAATTCCCCAGAATAGTGAACCACGGGTTTTCTTGAAAAAATTATATTTCCAAATAAGGTTATGACTATTTATCAAAAATTAATTAGCTATTGAGAAACAAATAATTTTTATTTTTTTTTGTAAAATTAGCTGGAAAAAAAGAAGATGCATCGTTACAATATACCACACAAGCAATGTTACAAGACAAATTTAGCATTAGTATTGGGATCACGTATTCCAAAGTACAGTATATTCAGAAATTTATTAATGCTGAATGAAACTCTGGATGCCACTCCGCCTTAGACCATTAACACATCAAGCTAAAAGGCTGAGAAGTAAATTTCCTAATTAAGTTAATGAAATGAAACACAGTGATCGGATTATTCTGTAAATGCAAAAGCTACTATTTCAGCAATTTGTTTAAACTTTTCCCCAGTAAAAGTTTTGAGAGCATCATTAAATCAATGTACAACAGTTATTGTTGCAACATCACTTCCTATTCACAGCATTCCACTTTGTAGTTTAAATCGCTGCTAAAACACAGACCAGCTATTTTCAGTTAAACTACAGTAGCTGTTTCATTCTTTTATATTCATTCCATAAACATTCAAGTCATTGCATTTAAAGTTGCACTGCCACGACAAAATAGTGCCTTACCACTATTTAGCCAAGAGGAGGAAAGAACAAAGGAATATTTTACGTAATTTTTAGGATTACTAAAACAAATACATAAGCACCCACTTATTAGTTCCATAAAAGATCCTTATAAATGAAATCACCTGAACACAGCTAAGGTGATGATTATTAAACGTCCTTGCTGTCTCTTTCACTGCTGTACATGCCTTCTGTTTGATACTATCAGCTACAAAACTTTGATAGTCCGTCCATTTCAGATTAGCATTGTTTTCTAACTCAATTTCTGTGTCATCAAATTTAAAAGGCAAGGAACCAAGGGCCAGACCACTTCTTTTGAGCCCATCTTCTCCGCCTTTTCTATCGATATCAGGTTGCCATTCTTGCATTGGATGATTAATGTAGCTTCTTCTCTTGCCAGCATTATCTACAGGGGATTCTAAATGTCTCTTCCGGTTATAATCTCCAGTTTCTTTCCTGCACACATCATGTTTAGGAGCATCTAACTCCCTCCTCTGATCTCCATCATATAATGGCCTACTCTTATCAGGTATACTTTCAAGTCTTGGACACCATCTTCTCACTCCAGGCCCTGTTGACTCTCCTTCAACTTCTTTCTTGCAGATGTCGAGTTCAGGAGCATCTAACTTCATGCTCTGACCTTCATCATAGCACGGCCTTTTCTCTTGAGGCTTATTTTTAAGCCTGGGGCTGCATCTTCTCTCTAGAGACCCCTTGGACTCAACTTTTTGAACTCGTTGTGCAATGTTCTTTGTCACAGAAACGTCAATTGCTTCACTTGAAGGTTCTTGCTTAATACATTTATAACTGGGAATTTTGCTTTCCTTGCAAGGACTCTTCATCACTTAATCCCAATATCCGAATTCTACATTTAGAAAAACAATCAGCATGTTTTCCAAAGCAGGAATCAGGAACTGGCAACCCTACTAGATCTACCTTCTAATTCACATATTCGGTATTTCGAAACTCTACGCATTTAATCTCTTCTTATAGAGACAAAATTAAAAAAATAAAAATGATGGCTCCAGAAAAAAATATATATATATAGTACAGAGAGACTGCATAAAAGAAAAACCCAAGTCCTCAAATATCCTACATTGCATTAAAGAAGTGGTGTTGCCAATTAATTTCCTAAAGAAAATTCGTCCTACTCAGTGCAGTACATTAACAAGCAAAATCGAAAGAAAAAAAATTCTGTATCCATGATTTGCCGAGATTCAAATAAAAAGAGTAAAGAAACGGCTCAGTGCAGGTATAAAATTGAGTTGGTCGTCGAAAGTCTGGAACTTTATTTATAATAATAATAAAAAAAGAATTTGCTATGTAAATCGAATTTCAAGTCAAGAGGAACGTACCAGCAGGAGCAATTCCAGAGAGAACACTGGAGAGAGGGACGGAGAATGTGAGAGAGAGCCAGAAAGCAGAAAACCTCGGGACCGGCGTAACGTAGGGTTTTTAAAAACAACGGAATTTGGATTCGAGGATCATTCAAGGCAAAAACACCCGGCGGGAATTCTAGCGAAGAAGAAAAGACTTGCGCCGTCCACTCCACTCCTAGCTGCTAGATGGGGTGTGACGAGTGTTTGTTTTGGTTTTTTTTTTTCAAAATATTTTTAATTTAAAAAATATATTAAAATAATATTTTTAATTTGAAAAATAAAAATAAAAAATCAATTTTATTAAAATCCTGAACACGGTGTCAAAAATTATATTAATAAACTGTTTTTTTTTTTTAGACGGTGTTGGGATTTTAGCCGGGTTCGTCTAGATGTTAGTTTATTATTTTTAAGGTCAGGAATTGAACCTGAAATTAACTACAAAAATTAAAAAGAAAAGTTTTTTAAATCAAAAAGATTTGTTACCCGACCAGTGATGCTAATTTATGTTTTCTTCAAATTATTTATAAACATTTTTGTTTTTTTTCTCTTTAAACTCCTGCACTGTCTTAACTTCCCCACTCCCAGAGAAATGTATTGAGTCCGCCCTTGATCAACTTACCACGAGTAAAGTGTAATAAATAATTGATCTCGTGTAAATAAAACAATTCTCGTATGTATGAAAATTTGATATAATTTAATTTCTTTTGTTTGTGTGAAATTATCATGAAATGATATTTTTTTTATTAATTTCATTACGTGCTATCAAACTTAAATTTTATCATGAAGATTTGATTTATTTATTTATTTTTGTTGATTCAACTTAAAAATCTTTTTTCTTCAGATTTAATTGTGAGAAAGTAAGTCACATTTTTCAGATTGGTGGCATGCTTGCAACATAGAGCTGACTTCCCATTGAAGCCCACTTGATAGCTTGGGCCAATCAAGATCAATTCATGCCACCCGCAGATATACTTGCCCCGTAATAAACCCACCCGAGGAGCAAGATAAACTGGATCGAGGTTTCCATGAATGTTCCGCGCTATTTTTTTTTTTTCCCCTTTAGAAAATTACCAGCGCGATGGAATGAAATCTGAGTGCAGTGCTAATTCAAAAGAGGATAATAGTTATTACTACATCATTTATCAGCACTACGTTTGCGGGCTTGATTAATTTTTAAAAAAAAATTATTAAAAATTATATCTTATTTTTAAAATATTAATATCAATATATTTAATCTAACTAGTAAATTCAAATTAATATAAAAAATTTATAATCTGAATTATAATAACATAATAATTTTATTAAAAAATAAAAAAAATATTTTAAAATTTAAATTCTTAATCGATACAATATTAAATGATTAAATTAAAAAAGATCAATAAAAAAATTAACCATGAATAATCTGAAATTAATTTTTCAACATAAATTATAAGATCAAAACAACTTAATAAAAAAAATTATAAAAATTAAATTTTTTTATCAAATAAGATTCATATTAACAAAAGTTAACATGTAAAACTCGTAATTTGAATCATGAAATTATAGTAATATTATAAAAATTTAATTATTAATTAATCTAATATTAAATATATAAAATTAAAATAAAATTTTAAATAAAAAAAACCCAAATGAATTGGATTGGCATGTAAAAGCTACTATCCCGAGCTATGGACAATGAATTGGATTGGTATGTGAAAGCTGCCATCCCTGGCCAGTTTTATAATAAAATAAATTAAATTAAATTATAAAGATTAGTTTTTGATGAATTTATTATTAAAGATTGAAGTTGAAAAAAATTATATATTTTTTAAAAATATTATTTTTATAAAAAATACTTTTTGACTAGAAAAAGAAAATGATTCTGTCCTCAGTTAGTTTTTTATTATTTGTAAATTATTCTACCGTATCCTTTCCACCTGACGATTTTTTTCAATGCTTTACTCTTCTCTAATACTGAACGTAGCTTTTTTCAACAAATAAGAAAAAAGAGAGAGAGTAAATAAATCCCATAGAGAGATTAACCTGCGAAGGTGCGTGGAACTTGTAATTAAGCAAGTTTTCAAGTTAATTGGCTATGGAATGGATCTAACCGGATGAGCACAGGAATGTTGATTCGTCCATAATTACACAGTTTCCATCTTAACTCGCCATTCACCTATGCGGAAGCCAACTCTTGTGCTGGTGGACTGGCAAGTGCCGGACCTGGCCTGACCCGGGAAGAATATATATCTTAGAGCCTCCGAGGTTTTCCAGGAGATCCTCGCGAAGGATTTTTGGTGTGTAGGTGAGCTCAGATCGTGTTTATATGCTCTGCTGAACTCTCTCTTTGGGCACTTGGCCATTGTTCATCATCGCTGGCCTTCGGTTAAACCGTTAAAGAGCTTCTTACGCCATGTCCATCCAACAGCTGGAAACAGAAATAAAAACAGGTTATTTCGTTTTTTTCATAATTAAAAAGGTGATTCATATAATTTTCAAAGGGAAGAGTATTTGTCTTCAAGGTGTTCGATTCAGCGCTGGAAAAAGAGGGGGAAAACACAGGGCCATCTGGTGCTCAAATTAAAAGGAAAAGAGAAGTGTAATTATACACCTTGTCCATATCAACACTTCCATTCAGTCAATATATTATACAGCTAAGCATACAGATATAGTAATAATTAATAAAGGCAAAGCATCGATGGCTATCAAAAACCTTAAAAAAAGCTGCTTAATTCAAAGGAGAAACCAATCAAAAGCAGGGAAGTCCCGAGGATCAACGGCTAATGGTCCCTGAAAAATAATTGAAAGAACCAATAATACAATAATTTCCCTGGATTTTTTTATTTAGAAAAATATTAAAATGTATTGGGATAGGAGTTTGCAGGGATTAGACATATAAAAACACACGAGAAAGTAAATATAGGAGAGAATCTCGTAGGGTGGCCATGGCTAATCGAATAGAGACAGCAACGAACACTGAACAATCTATCATTACACTCGCATGCTTCCCTCTCTAATCATTCTCTCTATTCTAATTCATCAAGCTCGATTCTTTAAGCCCTTTATTCTGGCAGACAGTAATGTTCCTTGTACCTCAGACAATGCTGTTCGCTGTCCTGGCATTACCACCTGTTTCTTAAATTCACAAAGCTGGCCAGCCTTGTCAATTTCTTTTGTTTTTTCACAGAGACCAGGCTGTCTGTGCAGGAGTCATGTACAGGTATTTTAGATGAGGAAGGAGATGACTTCCATTTGGGAAAAGGTTGCGAAGCAATGAAAGTTGACATCTCGTCGTCATGTGACTAAAATGCACCAGATAATTAAATATTGTCCAAGTCTTCGATCAGTTCATCAATTTCAAAGTTTCTCCCACGTCAAATCATCAGCCACTTTATTTTTTCAATATTAAAGTGTATTTATTACAACTTTTTTTTAAAAATAACTATAATATACTTTAAAATAAAAAAATATTTCTTAAAAATAATTTATACTGTAATCTCAACCAACCCTGTCACTGCAAGTTTGGTCACCTAAAATAAATAGATTTTCCTGCAATACGCTCTGAGCATAAATGTCAAGTAACCAGTGAAATTTTAAATCAAAAGTTTTCTTACGATATTATTACCTGCCATGAACCAAAACAGAGTAGGTAACCATTGGTGTGTGTATTACGAACACTCGTTATATAGATGAAATTGTTATTAATTCGGAAGATGATAAAGTGTATACGGTATTAATTTGTATTTTCATTGATAAAAATATTTATTGTCATCAAGATATCACAAGAAAAAAAAATAAAGTGCAGAGTTACTTGAGTTAGTGTTTGTTTGTTTTAGAGATGGAAGTTGTAGTTTAAGTGTGAAACCCACAAAAAAAACTATAAAAAATATTAACTTCTATAATTAAATTTTATATATAATTAAGTTATATCCAACAACAAAAGCTAAAATAATCACTCTCTTAGCGAAGGAGTCTTGCGGTGCTGCATCGGGGTTGCACTACATGCATGGTATTGACTGCCTACTGCTAGAATAAGATAATTGCAGTAGCAGTACACTAATTTCGTCTGAGCATTGATTTTTAAAGATTTTTCGATGAATTATTTCTGTCTACCTTCTATCAACGACTCCACTGTACGATAAAGTATCCCTTGTTGCTGCATGGACTTTCACCTAATCTTAATGGAGTACTCACTTTAATCTCTTTTTTTTTTACCAATTTTTTATTGTGCCAATCTTGTGTTTTTCTAGTAAGAAAATACCCTCCAGATCGATGTTATGTTTGATACACAAAAGTATTTTAGATTAAAAAGTTCTCTCAAGAAGAAAGGCCTTGTAATTGTTGATGAGCTATATAAGTTTTACTTCGAGATTAAAAACTATATATTTAATGATAAATAAATCTTTGATGCGAATTTGAATATTTATAATTCTAATAAAGAAAATCAATCATTTGAAAAATAAATAGAAAAAATAATAAATTTATATAAAAAGTATTTGACTGGGACGCTGGTGTGCCACGATAAAAAAATAAAACAATAGAAAATCTGAAAGCTGGTGCATTGACACTGCAATTATTCCCTGGTAAAGGTCAGAGAACATGCAAGTGAAACATTAAAATAAGTAATTGATTGTAATTTTTAAGAAAATTGTTGAACTCGGATAAGAAAAATTAAAAATTCATGCATTCTATTGAGGAAAAGTCTCGGTACTTTGTATCTAACATCCATTGGGCCTCCCTCTTCGCATGAAATTAGTATACTAATAACGTAATTATCTCATGCTAATTAATTAATGTATATGCACGCTTTCTACTTGTACCTTTGAAATAATTATTTATTTATTTTTTGTTTTTTTATTTACGTGTGGTGTCCGGGTCAGTTTACGCGCACTACGATTAATTCACACGGTCCACTGAACATCTTGTAAGTCCAGTAAACAGGTAATGTATCGCAGGGATGACAGATATACATAGTAAGGTTCGAATCCATGTGCTGGAAAAAAAAAAAAAAAGCTCCTTTTACTGAACTAGAAATTCAGTTGCAATTATTTATTTACTTGAAAAAGAGTTGTATTTGTTCTCTCGTCCGGCATCTCTTGTACCAACATGATACATCCGAAACAATGGATAATAATAAATTCAAGACCCGTCCTCTATCTTTCATCTTGCACTGGACGCGTGCATAGACTATTGTGATCGACTAATTTCGTATCTTTCCTTAAAAAAGAATATTTCTCATGATATTCACGATAATTTATTTAATTCTATCATCAAGAATAAATTAATTGCTGTGCAATTTTCAAGCCGTAAATCTGTTGAAAATGCAGCAGTGAAGTCGTCACGGAAACTCAGGGCTGCGAATGCGTGCGAACTTTTGATTTGAAGGGCTTTAGGTGCGGCTAGGGATATTGTGTTCCACGGAGAAGATCTTAGCAGGAAAAAGAAAATATGCCGAACAAGGAACTTTTTCCACGTGGAAAAGAAAGGAGGAAGCGAATGAGTCCAAGTATCAGTAACCGTGTCAGTTTCAAAATCAAAACACGCCTTCCTCTTTCATGAAAAAACTATATGTGCTTGCATGCAGTTAGGCTGTCATTTTATGCAATGGCCAGCCTACCTATATGTAGAGTAGGTTGTTTTTTATATATTTTTTTTAAATATTGTGGGAAAAATTATTTTTTTATTAATTGCAGATTTTTTTATATTTTTAAATCATTTTAATATTTTAATTTCAGATAAAAATACATTAAAAAAACAACTAGACGAAGCTGCTGTGCAGGTCTCGAAAGGCGCTGCAGGCGTGACACATCATTGGCTGCTTGCGCGCCAGATGGTGATCCAAGATGCATGGTCAGGTGCGAATGACCCTCGACTGCTTGTTCGTGCATCTATACTGCATCACAAAACCATAGGAGCGCACCTGGCTCCATAACCGGCACTAGTCTTGTCATGACAGATAAGGCAACACCCAAGTGTAATCAATTTTATTGTATAGCAAGTCTTTTTTTCAATTTCATTATAATTTTATTTTAAAATCATAAAAAAGTCTTATGCCTGTAACTATTCTTAAGCTTTCCATGTTTTTTCAATTAATGTACTACACGGACTAGTGGGATATAAGCACTTTGTGTGCACGTTATTATTATTTTTAATGTACTCTTGAATTTAAATCCTAGCAAACAAGAATATTTAATCATTTATTATGTATGATCGTGGGTGTAATGAAAAAAATAAAATATATGCATACTTGTCTATAATAAATATTTATATTTTTTGAATTAATTGTGTTCATAAGCAGTGCAGATTAATACTGTTCATGTATATATGATGTTTTTTTATTTTATTTATCAACAATCATGTATTATATTAAGATACAAAATCACAGCTCTTTAAATATTACACATGGCAAGTAAAGTTCTAACTTAATGATGGGAGAGGCTTGTTTATTTTCTCTGTATTTGGGTTCAAGCTTTACTGTACATTCTTGTCACCCCCGCGGTACTTTACCTATTCACTGAATTTACAGGATATTCAGTGGGTTATGTGGATTAGTGATGCGCGTAAGCTGAATTGGACACCCCACGTAGATAAAAAAAAAACACTGCACATATTGTCAAACATTACGACTCTATTTCTTCAATATTTACAACTATAACTTTGTATTCGACACTTACTAAAAACTCTGTATCCATATCCCCTCATAAAAATGTTCGCAAATCATATATTTTAATTTTTTTTTCATTGAGAGTTTTTTTGTTATTATACCATGAGATATACAAATAATGTCCTTCGTGTTTTTATGTTAGCTTGTTAGCAATTGTGTCAGGACGATGTATTTTTCTCGTTGAAGTTAAAAAAAAATCAAGGGATTGCAAATGCTGTCAAACATTATAATAATTCTACCCTGTTAATAGTTACTATTATGATTTTTCATTGAACATGCATGAATAATTGCGTCTCTGACCACACGTTTTAAAATAAATATTTATCAATCATGCATTTTCATTTTTTTATGATCTCTTGTGAACAATCGTATCTTATCATATATGAATCCTTTTCAACATTTTTAATATAATTACAGTTGTATTTTACAGAGTTTTTAAAAAGAAGAATATATAATTATACGTTTATCCTGAAAGCCACTTAACAAGCTATAGGCTATTTCACTTATCCACACGTGATCGAATTCTCCTCGAGTCTTGTGTTTTCATATTTTTTACATATATATATATATATATATATACACACACACACATACACATAGACAAGCATTGCTTGCGAACCCTAAATTTTATTTTTATTTGTATTTTATTATCAATAAACTCTTTTAAAAACCAAAATGTAGATTAATGGCCATCGAAATTAGATGTTCAGAATTTGTTTTTTCTTCCACGGGGGAATTATTGTTAAATGTTAAAAGTACCTGTTGAAACATGCTTATACAGTTTTTCTAATGGACCTGAATGTCAAACATGAATTAGTAAAAAATATATTTTTTTAAAAGAAACCTAAAACTAAAATCAATTAAGAGAGTTAAGAACTTCGAGTTAGAAATAATAATTAGTGTGATACAACGATGCATTGCATTGTAAGAAAAATAAATGTGAAACAACAGGTGCGGTGGCTATAGAAATAAAATAAATAAGGAAAACCCACAAAAACAAAAATTAAAATGAGAACATACCATTTTCTTATATTTCCCAGTATATTTATCGTACAAAAATAAATAATAGGTTGGATTACATTGTACAGGTAAAAACTACTTGGTAAAACATGCATGCAAGGCTTGACAAAATATTTGGACCCAAGGGTGGCAATCTCCTTCGCCATTGAAGGCGAATTAAGGACGTGACTGAGCTGAGTTTAGTTTGATGTCGTGATAAATTTGTCCACGGGCATGGAAGATTGGAACTAGTTCAAAGACGCAAGAGATTTGATAAATGCTTGCAATCGAATATTTTATAATTTACCTTGATACATACGTATGCTCGAAGTCAATTTTTTTCGGTTATCCCATTGGGTTTCCTGGACTTTATCCGTGCACGCATGTTTGCAATTATTATACACGAAGAAATAAATGGCATATTTGTTATCTATTAAAAATAACAAGGAAAAGATACACCCAGCGCTCATCAATGCTTTAAATTGAGTATTAAATTGTTCTAAATTCTATCTTGAAGCCACTGAATCTCGAGGACACGACCATATTAGTTTGTTTCGTTGATTGTTTGAACTTTAAATCGACTGTTAAACTGGTCTAGATTCTATCTTAAGGACTCGATCAAATTTAGTTTGCTCCGCTAATTAATTAATTAATAATTAAGCTAAAACAAGTATTAATGAGTAAAAATCTAGCTAAACTCAAAAGGTTCGGTTGGTCTTTAAGTTTCACGACCATAGATATAAATATATTGATCTGTAATAAAATTCAACTAATGTAATAAAAATAATTAAGAAAAAAAAAACAGGGATAGCTGGAATTGGTGTCTTTGTCAAAATAAAGAAGAAAAAAAGCAGGACAAAGTTTTAGCACCCACCCAATATTCGACGATCCAAACTCAGGCCAGCCAATCGATTTTGTCTAATATTCTTTACCCAAAAAGAGAAAAGATATTCTAAAAAAACAAATTGATTTTGCACACGTGCCAACTAATTTTCACAAATCTTTTTTTTTTTTACATTTAACTTTGCGAATGTTCTGTACTGTAATACAGATTTTTTTTAATTTGAAATTATATTAAAATAATAAATATTAATTTAATATTTTTTAAATAAAAATCATTTTAAAAAGTACTTCTACGGCAAGAAAAATCACTCACGATCATTTCTCAAGGACACTCTCTCCGTTTATCCAGCCACGTTACATCAACCATGATTATTCAAAAAATTCAGGGGAAGTAAAGTTCCTCAGCTCTTACTGTACCATCACATTCCCACCCACTCACCACTCTACGCGTGGCAAATAAAATCTTGAAACTCTTCTTTCTCCGCCACAAATTTCCCACGTAATCAGCACTGCTTCACAGGATAATTTCTCAATAATAAAAATACTTAAGCATTCTCCATTTATCGAAGAATTTAAACACCTCACGAATCTCAAGGCCCACTAAATTAAGGAAGAGTTTCCAAAACTGTACCAATCCTGTGACCTCAACCATCACACCACCACCGATATTTTACCCCTGCCCTGGTAAAGTTTTTTTACCGCGATATTTGTCCATGTTACCATCTTCAAGCGAATTATAGATAAAAGAGTTAATTTTTTTGTTTGAGTTCTAAATATGCTGATATTATCAGTATATGCTATTACCCTTGTTACCAAAACTATCTGAAACCATTTTAAATTCTGATTGATGCTATGTTTACAATAGAATTTTAATAAAATTTATTTATTTTAATTGTATTTTTTAAAATAAAAAAATATTTTAATATATTTTGAAATAAAAATACATAAAAAAATCACCATCACACTTTTAAAAAAATTACAAATTACAAATTACAAATCACTAATCACAAATTTATTTTGTTCATGTTTTGAAAAAAAATAAAACTAGCAAATATATATATATATATATTACAATTTTTATTTTAAAAACACAGAAAATTATTCTAAAATTTTTATAATATAAAATTAATTTTGTCACATTTTCTTTGACTAATTAACCACACACACACACAGATATATATATATATATATATGTATTTGTATGTGTTGTCCATAAACTAACGAAACGCAATTTAAAGTGATAAACGTTTCGAATGCTGAATTGCAGCAGTCCATGTCCATTGTCGTCATTTCATAATTCAATTTTAAAATTAACCGGCTTTAGAGAAAATGCCAGCGTGGCATTTCAAGTCTATTTAGTAATAATCTATTTAATCTAATTCTATGCACAGCAAAGACAGAAAGAAGACCTCTCTCTCTTTTTTTCTAGCAACGGATTATTGGACTTTCATGCTTAACGGCGTTAGAATCAAGTCTTAACGGTCTCCCAGCCTCATCTCTCTCTCATGGTCTCGTGTTTGTAGGAAAGTGGTCTAGTTTTTGCAACCACCGTCTTTTTTTTTTTTCATTTTTTTCTCCGTTAAGGGAAAAAACAACCACACCCATTCTCTCTCTTTCTGGCGAGAGTCTCAATCTCGCCGGAAATTCTGTTTCTCACCGCCGGAGAATCTGATTCTTAGCTGAAGAGAGAGGAACTTTGTATTTAAAAAAATTGAAGAAATAAAATATAGGGGAGGTTAACGTGCAATGCTGGAAAATTAAAAGAGAATCAAGGAAGGAAGGCAGTGTTTGGTGGGAGGATCTTACACGGCAAAGATTCTATGCTACTAATAAGTTGATACCTTCTTCCTTCAATTTCCTTTTCCTTTAGCCGTAATTTATTCGATCTCTCTCGTTTGAATTCTCTCTGTTTAAATTCTTCTCTTTTCTTCATTTCTCCGCAATGTATCCCCCCCCCCTCTCCGTGAATTGGAGTCTGTTTCTGTTATTTAATAATTGAGGTCCGTTTGCTGGTTACATTTGTTTCGCTCCAAGGTGTGCTTTTGTAATTTTGATTATCTGATCGGGTTATTTTTCTGGAGTCCAAAAATGTTTTAGGTAACTCGATTTTGTTAAATTTAAGCTGTTTTGGATCTTTTTGAAAATTGCACCTGCAAAATTTGCAATGAATCAACAATTCTGTGTTTAATTTTTATTAATGTTTTAACTTAATTGAATTTATTTTTCCATGTTTGGTTGGTGTGAATCATCATCATCATCATCATCAAATGAAGGAATAATTAATTTTGTTTTTGTTGTTTTGACTTGCTATAATTGCTTACTTTCCAATTAAGAGCTTAAGCTGAAACAACTTGCAGATTTTGGTATAAATGAAATTAATTATTTGTAATCCTATCATTTATACTGTGCTTTTATCAGGTTGCCTAGTTTTGCCTTACTTTGCTATCCATAACTGTCCAAATTTTTGCCCTGCAGAGTTTCCGTAGAAGCATCTGAGATATTTTTTACACAAGTGTTGATGCAACAGCGGAGATCGAGTTTTTTCTTTGGGTGGGGGGTTTTTACATAGTCTTGTTTTAGGCATCAAATCATAATGCCATCTGAAATAATGGACTTACAGGGTTTGTCCTCATCATCATTTTCCTCTGAAGATGCTTCCTTTCCCAGCGAGGTACAACTAGTGGTGCCTTTTTGTGTTTCATCCTTAGTTTAATCATTTCTGATTTTGTTTGATGGTTAGATTGTATGTTTATAAGGGTTTATTTATTGGTGTAGATTGTAGTGCTTAATTGATTTTTTTTATGTGGTTTTTGCTTGTATTGTTATTTATTGATTTTGTTTTCTCTGCGTGGCAGAGGCAGGTGGGGTTTTGGAAATCAGACACAATGCCTGATCAACGTGGTCAGTATATTCAAGACACTAGTAGGTTTTATGGTTTTGATTCATCAGATTGACTGCCATTACATTGATCTTTTTTTTCTGTTACCTTTAGATCTTTTTGATTGAGAACTTGCAATTGTTTGCATGGCAGCTAAGTATGTTGGTGAATTCCTAGGACATGACACAAGTGTTTTCTTATAATCAGCCACTTTATAACTCTTTTTCTGTCTTCCCAAACTGGGATCTGATCGTTTCTAGATTCTCACCTTTTTGTTGATTCATGATTTTGTTGTGTGGTTTAGAAGGTTGGATATATCTT
This sequence comes from Populus ilicifolia, assembly GCA_015708895.1. Taxonomy (NCBI): domain Eukaryota; kingdom Viridiplantae; phylum Streptophyta; class Magnoliopsida; order Malpighiales; family Salicaceae; genus Populus; species Populus ilicifolia. The sequence continues at coordinate 1,074,633 of SRLM01000435.1, forward strand.
TCAATTCTGTATCCCAGATCCCTAATAAGCCACTTCTACATTAAATAATTTATTAGGTATCTTGAATTGGCAAATGAAGAATTAGCTCCATGGGGTGACATAAGCTGCTATTGATGACATATATAGGGTGACGTAAACTACTATTGATGACATCCATAGGATGATGTATTCTGTTGTTATTGAGAATATAATGGTTTAATTTTGTGAATATGGTTCATTGACCTGCCATAGTTTCTACCATGTTAAAGATACTATTAGTTAATGAATATCTAATCTTGAACCGTCAATCAATCATGTGCCTCTAATAATCTTATAGAAATAAGGAACCAGATGGAATCATAAATCAGATACTTATACGGCTCCTTTCATTTGGATTTTCTGCTGTCCTCGAAAGTGTTTTTTAATAGAAGCACAATGTAGTCTGTGTGCTCAGTTTTGATTGGTATAGGTGGGGCTGGTTCCATATTGAAATTTAATCAGAATTTAGAATGTACTCTACCATGGAATTAATTATTGCTGTCTCTAAATTCTGTAGCAAACTAGTATTTTTAGTGCATGATCAGTTTGTGAAATTATGTCATTGCTAGGTGGTATAGCTCTTCTATTATGGTAAACGAGTTTTCTTATGGAAGAGAAACTGATATTATTTGTTGAAGAGCAGTTGGGAAATCATATGTCTTGTCACCCAGTGAGAAACTTGTAGCTGTGGAGTCAGTTAAATCGCTTGAGCATCCTCAGCCTTCCCTAACGCATGACCAGAAAATGAACCATAGCTTATATAAGCATGCAGTGGGAGCAGAGAGAGCATTAAGTCGGTCCTTGACTTTGTTGAGACCCGTGGACAATGAAGGTACAGGGACCAGTTTGAATGTACAGCCAGCATCTTATTTTGCAGAAGTTGGCAAAGTGAATGCGATGGCAGCTCAGCACGAGAATAGTCTCTTCTCAAGCTCGTTATCAGAATTATTTAGTAGGAAGTGTAAGTTTTTTTTCTCAGTTGGCTTGTTTTTGCACACCTTGTCCGCAAAAATTTAAACTGTGCACCACATTCCAGCCTTTCCCATATCCAGATTTGGTTTCTAGGATGTAGTTTCCTTTTGGGATACTGCATTCTGATCTACAGTTTCATGCTCTTGATGCAGTGAGATTATCTTCAACCAATTCTCTTTATGGCCATTCTGTTGATACCATTGCCTCTCACTTCGAGGAAGAGGAACCTTTTCAGTCTCTTGAAGAAATTGAGGCCCAAACCATTGGAAACCTTCTTCCCAATGACGATGACTTATTTAGTGGGGTGACTGATAGAGTAGAAAATATCAACCATCCCATTGGTGGAGATGATATGGAGGATTTGGACTTTTTCAGCAGTGTTGGGGGGATGGATTTGGGGGATGATGGTTCTGTGGCCCAGATTGACTCTGAATTTCATGGAGGAGCTTCTAATGGTCAGCTGGGGGCATGCAATCTTTCAGTGGCAGGAGAACACCCTTATGGTGAACACCCTTCTAGAACGCTCTTTGTGAGAAATATAAATAGCAATGTTGAAGAGTCTGAGTTAAGGGCTGTATTTGAGGTACGTGTTTGTCATAGTGTTTTAATTTGTCTTCCACCCATGTTATTAACTTGAGCTATTTGTCTTCAAAGAATGTTTCACTGATTTTTTTTATATTGAATGAGCAGCAATATGGTGATATTCGTACACTTTATACGGCTTGCAAGCATCGAGGTTTTGTTATGATTTCCTATTATGATATTAGAGCAGCCAAAAATGCGATGAAAGCACTACAGAATAGGCCTTTGAGACGTAGGAAACTTGACATTCATTACTCAATTCCAAAGGTGGATTTTGCTGCCTTTCCTGGTTGTATGGTTATGCATAGTCCATCATCACGTTACTTTATCAGAATGGCAGTCCCTTTGTTAGGATTTGTACTCTCTTGCATACTTTTGACATTTATTTACATGCATGAATCTTGTTACATGACCTGTTTCCTTTCTAATTACTTTTGTCAGGACAACCCTTCGGAGAAAGATTTTAACCAGGGCACTCTCGCTGTGTTCAACCTCGATTCTTCTGTTTCAAACGACGATCTTCACCAGATATTTGGCGTCTATGGAGAGATCAAGGAGGTGAGCTTGGTTGCTGATTTTCATATATTGTTGTTGAGAAACTCTACGACCAAGGCATGAACCCATGTTGCTCTTGCATTGCAGATTCATGAAACCCCACACAGAAATCATGACAAATTTGTTGAATTTTATGATGTGAGAGCTGCAGAGGCTGCTCTTCATGCTTTGAACAAGAGTGATATTGCTGGGAAGCGGATTAAGCTTGAAGCAAGCTGTCCAGGGGGTTTTAGACGGTGGGTATTGTCCAACCATACTAACTCTCCATTTATTTTTCCCCACATACTTTCTTTCTACTTTTGCTTTTGTTTATTTTGATTACCTATCCAATGCAAGTGGGTGAGTAGCAGAAATATTTCCTTTCTTTCCATGTTTGGGTGGGATAAAATAGGCCAAAAACATTAGTTTTAAGCAGACAGAATCATTGGGTTTTCCAGTTCGCGTTTACATTTCAATATCTATACTTGGTTGGCAAGATTGAAATGCAAGACCCACTCCATCCTCACCATTTATTACTTTTTGTTGCCAATATTCAACTAGTAGCTGGTTCATCATTTCTGCTGAATGGATCTAGGCTTTTCTTAGGATCTGTTGCTAAAGTCTAGGTTTATTTTGGTTTTTGGCTGCAGTTTATTGCACCAGATTCCTCCCAAGTTGGAACAAGATGAATTTAGGCCTTTCATGCAGCAGAGCAGTCCTCCCAATAACTCAACTACTGGATTCTCCGGTAAGATTGTTGGAAATGAGATATCCTACTCACTAAATAAATATTCATGTCTCTCAAGAAGCATTGTTAACAGGAACAATTATATCCACTGCCATGGATAATGGGCCTATTTTGGGAGCACCCTCTGCAACACAAGCCCCGTTTTTGGAATCTGCATTGCATCATGGAATCTCTTCTAGCGTTCCTAACAGCATGTCCTCACTTTCAAGAGTTGAATCAGCTGGCAATCAAACTGGCTTTGCTGAGCTCAGTCACTCACCAGGTCATTTGAAATTTGATATCCGGAGCACTCTAAATTTTCATCCTCATTCACTTCCTGAGTACGATGGTATAAATAGTGGTGTTCACTGCAACTCTCCTGGAGCAATGGCTGCAAACATCAATCCAAGGCCACTTGAAAGAATTGATAGCCGGCGTTTAGCCAGAATTAGCCCAAATGGAAACCCAATTGAATTCAGTGAAGGAGGTAATTGCAAGGGATACCTTGCTGAAGTTGTCTTTTCATTTGTTTTTATCAGTTTTCTGACTCGTATAGCTGGCAAAGCCCAGTGGGGCTACTAACAATACTGAAAGTTTTTAGTTAGTTTGAATCAAAATTTCAAACTTCCCTATCTTATCCATTGAACTCCAGGAATTTCTAGATCAAGGTTTATAGGTTTCATTGCGTCCATGTGATTCACTTATTTGCTAGTTTCACATGCAGATAATTAAAATTGAGATGATAGAAAGATATACATGTTAAACGATTGAGTTTCTGGCCCAGAAGAATACTGGTGATTATTTGTTGCTATTTTGAATTCTCACAAAGATTCATCTGTCTGGCCTTTGCTCCTTTTTATCAGTTTTTGGATCTGCCCGAAATGGAAGCTGCTCTCGACCTGGAAATTACTATACATGGGGTAACTCCTATCATCACCAGCCCCCAGGCATGATTTGGCCAAACTCCCCATCATTTGTCAATGGAATTTCTGTAGCTCATCCTGGACCACGGCTGCATGGACCTCCTAGAGTACCACCTCCTATGCTTAATCCTGTTTTACCCATCAATAACCAACATGTGGGATCTGTGCCAGCTGTCAATCCTTCTCTCTGGGATAGACAACATGCATACGCAGGGGAATCTCCTGATGCTTCGGGTTTCCATCCCTGTTCTCTTGGGAGCATGAGGATTTCCAATAATTCGTTGCACTCCATGGAATTTCTCTCCCCTAAGATGTTTCCTCATGTTGGGGGAAACTGCCTGGAACTTCCAATGCCCCCTCAAAATGTTGGGTTCCAATCACAACAACAGAGGTCCATGGTGTTTCCTGGCAGAGGCCAAATGATTCCCATGATTAATACATTTGATGCTCCTGGTGAACGTGCGAGAAGCCGTAGAAATGAAGGCAGCATTAGTCAGGCAGACAAGAAACAATATGAGCTTGACATTGATCGCATACTGCAAGGGGAAGACACCCGAACAACACTTATGATAAAGAATATTCCTAACAAGTATGTGGTACCTAACTTCGATACGCGATTATATTCTGCCTGTTGGCTGCTATTTATTTATTGCTGGAACTTTGTTTTTGGAACAGTAACTTGTATTCCATGAAAGTGTGAAGTCCAGGCATGCGCAATGATTTCTACTTAGAACAAACTTCAAAAAACAAGAAAGACTTGCACTATTACTACATTTCAATTAAAATGTTGCCGATAATTCTTTTTTGTCTATGTTATATTTTAACACTGACAATGTGGTGTTGGTGGCAGGTATACTTCAAAAATGCTTCTGGCTGCAATCGATGAACGCCATAAAGGAACTTACAATTTTGTTTACCTACCAATTGATTTTAAGGCAAGTGCATTTTTATCTTTAGAGGGGTTGCCCTTAAATTTCAAGGTTAAAGATGAATTGTGGGAAAACCATAGTATTCTAATAAACTTTCATTCAATATGCAATGCCTGACATTAACAACTCTTGCAGAACAAATGCAATGTTGGGTATGCGTTTATCAACATGATTGATCCCAGACAAATAATTCCATTCTATCAGGTTTGTGATGTGTAACTGTACTGTTGTAACAGATTGGATAAATTAATTTGACTACCCTTGTTATTCTGACCATTCCAATTACCCTAAATGTTATGGTGGAGTGGTCATCTTGCAACAAGATCATGAGGTAGGGGTGGGTAGTGTAGTTATAGAAATAAGGGTGGCCAATGGCAAATTTATCCCTGAAGGTTACATGCAAAGACTAAAGCTAAAAGGAAACTAAAATTATGGCAGGCATTTAATGGAAAGAAATGGGAGAAATTCAATAGTGAAAAAGTAGCATCGCTTGCATATGCCCGCATACAAGGAAAAGCAGCTCTCATTGCACATTTCCAGAATTCAAGCTTGATGAATGAGGATAAGCGATGCAGACCCATTCTCTTCAATACCGATGGACCCAATGCAGGTGACCAGGTATGCACATTACAGCAAGTGTGGCAATTTGGATTTTAGTTGTGTTTCATTGTTGACTCGAACATAAAATAGAATGTAGAAATCCTGCTAAATGTGGTTGGAATTTTGTGCTTGTGAAAAATTTTCATTTATTGCGATGCCCAGAAAATGGGCCTCAGTCTTGTAGAGCAACCAAATCCTCCTTATTTAATGGTACTATGGTAGAGTCGTAGAGAAAAGAATGAAAGTAATTTCATGCTGACCCTGTCTTTATTGGCAGGTGCCCTTTCCAATGGGGGTTAATGTAAGAACTAGAACTGGGAAACCCCAAACCATCATCCATGAGGAGAACCAGCAAGGAAGCCCATCAAATCTGGCAGGTGGGGAGGATTCTTCAAATGGGGACGCTTCGTCAGGTTCAGGAAAGGAGTCTGATTAAGCAAGCCACTTGTTTTTGTGGGCTCTAACCTCTTAGGACTGAGTAATTTAAGATGGCGCCGCCCCAAGTCTTTATGGCGTTGTGGTGGCTGATTAAAAAGAGACTTTTTTCAACTTTTGAGAAGCTTCTTAAAAATTATAGGACTTAGCCAGACCTAAAGTGAATTTCCAATTTTATTCAGATTTTCATAGAATTCTGAAATGGTTAGACAAAGAAGCATCAGGTGGGGCTTCGAAATTTTGGATGTTGCTGAGAGTAATCTACACACACACACACACAACATAATATGTATAGGAGTTTCTGAGACAATAAGGGATCTTTTTGCCGAGGTTCCGGAGGCTTCTGTATTTCCCGGGGTTTTGTTTGCTTTCTAATGTTGGGCTTGTCTCCCGGATGTAATTTCTCGCTGAAATATACCGAAGTCAGGGACCTTTGTTTTTAAAAGTTTTGAAGCGGTGAACCCGTGTGTGCCTTTCTTGCTTAATGATAGTGCCCAAAACTTTTTATGTCTCTTCTTTTTCTGGAACCACGCAAGTTTATGGGCTGTTTATTGGAACGTGATGTTGCATCCTAGTTCATGTCTATGATTGATTCAGTGAAGGAATTCTTTCTGTTCAGCAAGCACATAGAGGGATAGACTTGGTGGTAAGTTGAACGGCGTATGCTTGCACCGCCGACTTCTTTGGGGGCTACCGTTCTCGGAGTAAGGTGTGTTAATTCTTTGTTGCTTGGAGTCCTGATTGGCTGGTTGAGTTATCTTCACCAACAACATATTGTGAAATGCCACACCCCATTCTGTTTCACCATTGCATGCTGACCGCGTTGAGAAACTTTTACTCAAAAATACTTTTCCTTTCCCTTTCTGTTTTTTCTTTTTAAACGAGGACTGGAAAGCATGAAGGGATAGGTATCACCCCAAACACTGAGAATATGGCAGAATAAAATATTTTCGACAATTGATTTACCACTGATTGAAGTCGTAACAAAAAAAAAGAAAGGAGGGAGGATAATAGTAAATCGTTACAAGAAATAAAAATAGTACGACAGTGAAAAAGGATGTCGATAATTTACTTGGCAGAACATTGAAGTTAAATTTTCAAATTTAAATTAAAAGACCTTGCATTGTTTGTTGTAACCTAGAAATGTAGAAATAGATCCTTCAAAATGAAGTACTTCGATGGAGGATTTTGTTGGATTATTGTTGGCTCCCAAGGGATGCCGGAGCATGTTCAAGCTCCGACCTTCATCCACCGGAGTACGATTGCAAATTAACCAAAGCAGTTTTATCTTTGATGTGTTCTCATTTCATGACGAGTTGAAAGCATAAAACTCGCATCATTTAAAATTTATCATGCTTGGATTCTAGTTCAAACCAAGTCCTTGACAAGCGGAGCTTTGAGCGACTTGAGAGTGAGTCGGGTCATTTGCAGCCCTCCACCATAGGGCGGCTTTAGGGCTGCAATTAGCTTCAGATTTATCTGAATTATTAAAGATTGATAGATCATAACCCTCCGTAAGGCCTCAAATTTCCCAGAACCAAAAAGTGAGCACTTTACACCTATATGACCAGCTCCAAAATGGACCAAAGAGGCGAAAGACCTTTCCTACCTCTATGCATGTACTTGAGCCTCCATTATGGCAACTCACATTTGCCCATGTTTGATGCCTTTGAAAAAGTGGAGGAAAAGTGCGATAGCATGCATCGAACAGAATGAAAAGATTTTCCAGAATCACCAGTGTTTCTTTTCCTTTCTAAGTAAATAAAAGTTCACAAAGATGATTAAACACAGGTGAGGACATGCTCAATCCTGAATTGTAACAGATGATTGCCTGCAACTTTCAGGCAACCTTGCATTAAGGTCTCCACTCAGAGAATTCAGAAGCATTTGAATATTTATCACAAGGTACAGCACAAATACAGATGAGAATAAGTACTTTGCCTTGCAACCTTGTGTTTCTTGTCACCATTCAAATTTACCTTGACAGCCTCCATCACCTGGACATCATTAATGGCCTGCACACAAGCTAGACTCAATAACATAAAAATATGTCCACCTGCCCACCCATACCCAAGCACCATGACAACCAAAAGGATGAGAGCAGCTTACCATAATGGCAAAAGGTATCACTTTGGGTAGAGAATGTCATAGTGACCTGGACGATAAAGCAAGGTAATGAAGGGATTGATGCTCTCAGAACCAGCACCAGTAGCATTTGGGAGATTGCAAGGTGCAGGAACGAAATCATGATGATTTACACTGACACCACCTGCATCACAAGAGCTGTGGTCGAGGTATACAACACGAATTGGTACACCCAATGCATCAGATAGTGCAGTAATGTGCACATGGTCACTTTCTTCACCCATGGGTTCCACTGATGACTTGCAAAACTAAGGCAAAACAGATAAATCAATTGGGAACTCCAATATTTTATGCATTCATTATCAGATTTCTGAAATATATGATACTGAATTTCTTATCATAATAAACTTGTCACCAAGAAAAGCCATCAAGATAGTAATTAAAATAAAAATTTATGGTTTGAAATGTAAAACTTTGAAAAAGTTAACACAAAGGACCAAGTAAGGAGAGATTTGGACTCAATGTAAAGGACATTGGTTTAAGTTATGCTAGTGAAAGCTAACAATTCATCCTTGTTTTCTAGAAAATGTACAAAACTAACAAAGCAAGGAAAATGTTTGAAAGTAATACCAGAGACTATAGTACATTGAACAGACCTGCTCAACTGTAGTGTTTGTCAATCCAAATACAAAGGGTTCAAAAAACTCTGAGCGTCGTCTTATTTCTCCAGAGGTCACAAATCTGAAAAACATGACAACTAACCAACCGAATTTGTTAGGAGAGGGAGCCAAAAGATCAATCCATACCATCACTTTATCAAGTAACTCACCATAGTCTGATACAGACTGATCACGACTCCTATTTAGAAGCTCTTCATGACTGCAAAAGAAAACAGAATTAATATTTAGAAACTCGAAAGTTCAATTGACTAGCATTAATAAACAGAACCTAATATTTTGGCCCTGAGTAGCACTACATCAGCTCATGTTTGTAAATAAAAATGCAGGATCTGGGGAGTAATTACGAGAGGTTAAAATCCCACAGTAAGCTGTATATCCTAAGGTGCTAACACGCATAGTATAGCAGGGAAAAGGGGCACCTTATTGAAGTTTCATTTCCTTGAAGAACATCATCCAGCTGCTCAAGAAATAACTGCAATTTTTTGACAACGAAACCAGAGTTGCAGATCATTTGCATAAAAGCCTTGAAGGAAGGTATGATTTTGTTGGAAGCTTTTATGAAGAAAGCTTGATACAACTTAAAATACTTTTGCATGAAAATTCAAAGAAAAATTAATCATACCTCAAGATTAAAGCAAGACATGAAACAAGATAGTTAACTTTTAGAGGCACCAGCTTTTCAATGAAACATTAAAACTTCCATTAACTCAACTGAATTCATCCGTATCTCAAGCATAGAATAAATATTATACCGGTCAATCTTTGTTTTCCATAATGTTTATGTGACCAAGCTATTCAAGCAGTTCTTAACATCGATGCCTCCATTTCCTAATAATCCACCTCATATGAGGTAGAAATAAAAATCAAGCGAGCATATTCAAGTAAAATGCACAGAACACAGCTACATCATATCTCAAGATGGTCAAGAGTGAAAATATTACTCCAAGTCATCACATCAATTGAACTTACAAGAATGGAGTTCAAATATCCACATCATATTCTAAAACTCAGTTTGCTACAAATTTGTTTGTACATTTGCATTAATATTGACTTTGGTTCACTCTAGGAACCAATTCATAAACAATGTCTTTGTTGCATAACTGGCACACAGTGAAACATTTTAAGATGTCAAAAAATTCTCAAAGAAGGATAATGCATACATCCTGCATAAAGTAACAGAGTGTAAATGATAAATTTACCGCAAAGAAATCCTCAAACGTGAAGTCCACATAACCCAAACTCTGCAGCGTTTTCCTACATTCTTCAACATTTGCTTTGATACGATCAACTTCCGCACGGTCTTGTTTCTCCAAAATATGCTCCTATCTCAAGAAAACCACGGCTCACTTAAGAGGGTAAATTACAAATATGGTGCTCCCTCCAACAAAAGGCCCAAGGATAGAAACCAAAAAATACAATGACATACTAGGTATGAAAACATAAAGCTGCGAAAGAAGCAATTCCCATCTCCACGTGTTCGCCTAATTGCAACATACTTGTCACCAAGCACCTACACAAGCAGCAGCAATCAACAAATCATTAAATTCAAGAAAACCATAAAGAACAAAGAAGAACACGCAATGATGATGATAACAAGAAAACCACCTTTATTTTCTGAAGTAAAATAGGACTGCCTGATTGATATTCAGCAGCTAATGCAGACAAGGGCTCCTGTGGTAGTTAAAGTAAAATTCAATCACCCAAAATATCCTTCAATTGAAAAACAAACAAGCTGAACTAATAATACAGGAATTGAAAACAAAAAACAAAGAAGAAGAAGAAGAAGAAGAAGAAGAATTGCCTTGTCGCCAACAAATGGAACACTAGATTGCTGCTGCGTAATATCACCATCTCCTCCTCCAAAATTTGCCCAATCTTCGATTTCACAAGTCACTTCTGTTTCTCCATCTGCCGCTAACTGTCCTTCCTGATTCTGCATCTTCTTCTTCTTTTCTTTATAACAGGAACAAAACAAAACAAAGCAAGTTGATTTTGCAAAAGATGAAAGTGCAGATAGCAATGTTGACGATAAACACACATATATACCTGAAAATCAAGATTCTGGTCAACACGAGGGAAGAACTTGAAACCCTAACTATAATTAATTCTTTCTCCTAAAAATTGGGTTTTATTTTTGCTTCGGTGATCTACTTTGAAAGCAAGAAACCGCTTTCTCTCTCTGTCGATATCACTACCTGATTTCTATTTTATTATCGCTCTCTACTTAGATTTTATTTTAAGAGGCAAATCCGCTTTTTTATTTTTGTTTTATTTGTTAGCAGCAGGGAGCCGGCGATTAAATTAGGCACGGATGTCATATTTACGCGGGGCTGCGCCCCCCTCCAAATTATCATGTGAATAAAACAAAACAATAATAAAGAAAAAATAAATCCTCCGCAGTTAATTGTCACCGACGTTTCCGTGCTCATTCAAGAAAGGCTTTTGTTACTGTGAGAGGACATACCTACCTGTAAGAAATAGGTAACGGAGAAATTTAGTGACGAAAAAAAAATTATATTAAAAAAATAAATCATCTTTCCTGGGATTAACTTTATTTTTCTAAACTTTAAATTTATCATAGCTCGTCCTTTTAGATTCTATGTCTAGACAATACAAAACTCAGCATAGGTATACCACAGCACAGACTTGAACGAGGTTAAAAGTACGTCTAGTAATGTAATAACGTTGTTTTTTAAATAATTTTTTATATTTAAATATATATTAATGATGTTTTTTATATTTTTTAAAATAATTTTTAATATTAACACATCAAAATAATTAAAAACATACAAATTATATTAAATTTTTATAAAAAACAAAAATCTTTTTTTAAAAAAAAACACAAGTTGAAGTGAATATCCAAACAGTTACTAAATCTAAATAATATCTTTTATTCTCTCTCCAGAAATATGCATCTCACTTTCCCCATTATCCTTTACAAATATTACATCGACTTAAGTATCATGTTATTATTTTTCTTAGAGGGATGATCGGGCACATCAATTCCTTCAAGTTCAGTTTTATTAATCTATAAAAAACAACTTTAATCTTTCTTTTAAGAATTTTTTAGCCTTATTGCTGGAACTGTTTGTAAAAACCAAACGAAAAGTCAATTTATTTTTATTTTTTAAAATTTCTTTTCATAATTTACAAAACTTCAATGCATTGATTGCCATGACAGTGACCATGTCTATGGTTACCCTAACGCCTTATCAATAACTATGTTCCATGTGACTATACTAGCGGTTACACCCATGACTGCACCTATACGGCCATGCCATTGACTACAAAGGATAACACCCCCAACATACCCCAAGCCCACGGCTATACTCTATGGCCATGCCTTCAAACTATTATTATTACAGCTTGCATAAATAAAAGGTGTCACCAAAACTTAGGGGACCTGATGATACATCAAAAAGCTACAACCACAAATATATCTATTAATAGCCTGGATATTTAAATTAAATATCTTGGATATTTAATTTTAAAAAACCCATCTAAATTGAGCTTTATCCTTTTAAATTCTATGTTTTTAGACAACACGGAAGTCAACACAAATTTAATGCAGAACTTGAAAAAAAATTGAGTCCAAGAGAGTACCATTTACCCTCTCTCTCTCTGGATACAAACACAACTCTTTCTCTGTCATCTATACATATATTATACTGACTTAAAAATTCGAAGTGTTTTTCTAACAAGAGTCATCGCCCCCACCAAGTTCTCCGAGTACACTTTTATCTGTCAATGAAAAGCACCTCCATTCCTTCTCTCCGAGATTTTTTCCAGCCTCGTCACGAAGCTTTACACTTCTCTCTTATCAGGTTGGCTCATAGCTAACTTATTTTTCCGCAGTTTAGAATCACACTCTAAATGGAAAGATATTCGAGAAGCTAACGCGAGCATTGAGATGTGGAAAAGGAAAAGACAGTTGAAAGAACGAGATGATTTCACTTCTCGTCCTTCAATGGGATCAGATCTGTAAAGTTACAAAAATGCCTAGCAAGGAATTGTGAATCGCGGCCAACATCAAGAGTAGGATGAGCAGCAAGTTTGTACAGGATGCCATTACTTATGCCTACAGAAGCTTAAACTTTACACACCGAGGTTCCCACCAATGGACTGGTATTTGACTCTGGATCGGCTGCATGATGATGGAAAAGATAACTAGTAAGTGGATAACTAGCAGAAGAATTTATGGAGTAATTTAGATAGTCAAAGTCCAAATAAAAACCTGTTATGCTTAAATTTATGGGATTTTATGTTCTTATATCATGGTATTTAACTTCATAGTTCTTTCTTGAAAATTCTCTCTTCTCGGAGAAGCTTCCATCTCCTTTGCTGCTAGTTTACATAAATGAGAACTAGCCACATTTGTGACTGCCAGAGCGCTAGACATGCAGAGTTCAAATTTCAAGTTATGCTGTTTAAATTTTAAATCGAATCCAACTATTCTGTTACTTCTCTTATTTGGATGGGCTAATTTACCTTAGAATTAACTATAAATTATAATCTAATCCTTTATTTGATCAAAATTAAGTAATTAATTACTGTAATATTAAAAATGATTAAATATTCTTTTGATTATTGTCCACTATGTTTAATTTAATAGTATTTTGTTTCAAAAAATGCATGGTTTTCTAGTCAAACTTCCCCTTCTACCTGCTCATTCTTCATGGCATATAGTTTCTGCTAAAATATGTTACAATCTCTTCATCATTCTTACCACAAATTACCCTTAATTGAAAAAAAATAAATCTGAAAAGATATAAATGATAATTTAAACCGTGTGAAAAAATAAATGATTTTTAATTACGGAAAGCGAAAGCGGATCCATTTTTCTGCTGTCATCACTGCGTCTGTTCTACAGAGGATCTGCTAAGCTTATGGTTGCCAACGCTCTGATGTTGCTGCCACAATGCTATTGAATTGACGAACTCGATTTGGATTATTGCTGATAATTATCTGGTTTGTAGCCATGACAAGTCCAGGCTTACAAAAACTTGGTTCGTGCTTGTTTCTTTTGAGCTCCTTCGTGATTTGCAAGCTTGATCAACCTCACTATCGAAGGCTATCAATTCCAAAACTCTTCTTCCCGTTTGCTATCCTCATAAACCCAACACCGCAGCGAGAAAAAAAACATCATTTCTTTCTGTAAAATTCGTCCTTTCTTCTTCAATTTCATCTCCGCCACCAAATATCTACACGTTGTTGTTATGTGTGTGGACACAAATGGACGGTGGCAGCCATGGTTGGTGGCAGCCATGGTTGGTGGCAGCCATGGTTGAAGTCATAGTCAAATGGTAGGTGCCTAACTTGCCCACCATTGTTGAACAATCATCTCCCTCATCAGCTATAAATAGATGTGCATTGATAGCTGAGATAGAGCACGAAATAGAGAGAAACACAGAGAGAGAGCTAAGGGTGAGAGTTGAGTTGAGTTGAGAAGTTTTCTCCTCCTCCTTGTTTTCTTGTTTGTATTGCTTTTGAGCTTGATTAATACAAACCAGTAGCTCCGTGGAGTAGGCAAGTTGCCGAACCACGTAAATTTGTGTGTGTTTGAATGTTTGGATCTCCTAACAGTTGTTAGGCTTGTAACTTGCTTCGTTCTGATTACCTGGAAGGGCCTAAGCTTGGACTGCGTTTCTCCTGCATCACGTTCAGCGTGCTCTAGTTTAAGCACTGTTTTCCTTGGGCCGTAAACCATCTTGCTATTCAGTAGAAGGGCTTCACCATTTTGATGGATTATTAAGCTCAAACATCCCTCTTTCTAATTTTCCTGACGCGGCTCTCTAAATACCTTATTTAAATTAGTCTTCTTGTATAACTTAAAATATTAAATGCCGAGCTAGCTTGACAATCAGCATCCATCACTCATTTTCTCTCCTCTATTCCATGTTTAATTTAGCTGTATCCAGGTCATGGTTCAGTCACAAAAATATAACAAAAAAGAATGTTATAGTTTTGATAATCAATAAATATAATTTTATTAAAATAGGGATAGACAACTCAATGTTAGGTTAAAAGAGAGAAAAACTATGAAATGCATCCCACTGGTGAGATTAATTCAACATTTGAAACGGAAAAACTTGTTTGAATAATATGGGCTAAATAGGAGGGTCATATTAAAAAAAAAATCAATTGATTGGGACTGCATCAAGAAAACAACAAAAGCAAAGGTAGCTATGAGCTTAGCGACCCCATTTTTTGCATAATCTATATAGGTTATAACCTCTGAAAATGACATGGACCGTCTGGAAGATCGCATTGGGCTTGAGTCAAGAGGGAATATGGCTGTGGAAGTCAGCGACCACGCCAAGCCTGTTTGTTTTAAGGTCAGAGTCCCTGCGTAAAACCTATCTTCATGGTTGTTTGACATAATAGCATGGTGGCGATTCGAATTCTAGCCCTTCAGTCGAACTCGATCGTCTCACTTGAAAATAAATTACATTTGATGTATGCATATGTAGTGATACTAAAATGTTCTGGGTGTGATTTCTATATCATAATTCATGTATTTTAAGTGGTAATACCTCGCTTAGAAATAGCAATATTTAATAAATATTATGTTTTAAAAATATAATAAGATAAAAATATATTATTTTATTAAAAAATTTTAAAATATATTATTCTAGCAAAACTTTTAATTTATTTTGTTAATTTAAAAATATATTATTTTATTAAAAAATTTTAAAATATATTATTCTAGCAAAACTTTTAATTTATCCTGTTAATTTAAAAAAATTTCTCAAAAATAATTATGCATGAATAAATCATTATCTGTTAGTTGAAGTAACTTGATCCCAAGCTTTTGTTTTTTTTTTTTATTATTATTACTGTTGGCTAGACTTCATGTGTCCATTTAAAATTGTGTATGCTGTGTTTTTTAAAAGAATTTTTATTTAAAAATATATTAAAATAATTTTTTTTATTTTTGATATCATCTCCTTTAAACTAGAGAAAAAAAATATTAAATTGATATATTTAATATTTAAAAAAAAAACTCAAAAAAAAACTTTCAAACACTCCCTCCTTTTCCTTGAAAAAAAAAAAAAAACCAAGTGAGGCTTGCACGATGCAGACATGGTTAATTAGAGGTGACACCTGGAATTCGCGCAACAAAAGTCACAGCAATGGAGTTTTAATAAGTCATCGTGAGAATATCTCTCCAATAATGGAAATTAATGTACCAAGTCATCTTAATCAGCTTGCAAATTATTGTCCTTCTTCAAGATTATGACAGAAAGCCAGCATTCAGTCATTCTAGTGTTGCAAATTGCAGTCCATGTCAAACCGCCGAACCTCGTCAAGAAGAAGATGTTTCTTGTCTCTAAACGCGCTCGATACTCGGTGCAATGCATACAACAATAAAAAGGCGTTCGGGATCGCTATATTTTTTAAAGATATATTTGTTATCTTGAAAAAAAAAAGGTTTTTTTAATGATTTTAATGTTTTTATATTTAAAAAATTAAAAAAAATATAAAAATTATTTTGATACAATTTCAAGTAAAAAATACTTTTTTAAAAAAATCATATACCACAATATCAAATAGAATATACCAACAACTAAAAGCGTGAGATATTTTTTTATTATAATGAAAAAAATAAAAAAAAATTAGAATGATATTTCAACTCCAATACTAAATTTGAAACAATAGTTAAAATTTATAATGAAGTTTAAAATTTTAATTGTCTTGTTTTTAAAATAATAATTAAAAATAATTTTATTAACAATATTGATAATAAAAATAACAGAAGTGGTTATATTAATGGTGGTGGAGGAAAAAAAAGGTAGATGATGGTAATAATAATAGTATGGTAATAATAATAATATGTTTTCAAAGGTTTAATTCTATAGTTAAGAGGGGTTTAAGTGGAAAAATAGTGATGATGGTGGGAAAAAAGCGGTAAAGATTGTGAAAAAGTTATGTCGGTAAAAATGAAAGTGTTGGTGTAATAATAATATTTATATTTTTTTAAAAAAAAAGAGTCTCACCATCATCAATAATAGCAGTGAAAATAGTTACTGAAGCGGTAATAATTATAAAAATAGTTGATATAAAATAAATAGAAGTATTTCAACCCTTTTACTCATATAGAAGAATAAGATTTAGGATAAGCTGTAAATATCTTATGAATTATTCAAGTAAAGGATTTACAAATTTTATTTTTTTAGACATTAATACTCTTAAAACCCGAGATATTTATTATACCAAGACAAAAATAAAAAATTTTATTTTTATAACTCAAAATCTATTTTCTCATTTATTGCAATTTCTCGTGTAAAAATTATTGACTTTATCATACGAGACTCTCTAAATCTAATCAAAATAGACTATTTATAGGTATTAGGACTTTAACCATCAATTACCCACCTTATTAGCTCTAAAAAATTGAATATTAACATGAACATATGATTAACCATTCTTGAACAAAAAAGTTCTCATTTTAAACATATTGAATTTTAAAACATCATCATAAAGTGCAAGTCCTTGCTGATTTTTCTAGAATTGGTTTTTAATATCCTTAATTACTATCAATGATAACCAATCAAGATACACATGTAATGAGATATACTATAGACCTCCTCACAATTGATGTCATATCTGCTCGATTAGAATTTCAATTACTCATTAACCAAATGTAAATCCTTATTTAAGTGTGTGTTAGCCACCTAGTGACAAAATCAAACTTTGTCATCTCAGCAAGTCTTGGCACATGATATAACATCTTTAGACCTAGTTTCTCAACCACGAGTTACCTTATTAGCCACGTAAAAATTATATTATCCAAAGGAGATTCAGTAGAATGACAGGGAGAGCTTTCCTCCTTAACAATCTCGTAATCTCTCTAAAGGTCGTTCTCATAAATATAAAGCTCTCCCAATAAATGGTCATTATATATGTGATCTCTCCAGCCATTATAGGATAGAATTTAGCTATTAATTTCACGATTTTACACCAAAATTCTCTAGCTCCCCAAAGCTTAGTAAAAAAAACTACTTGAGAGAAGTTTATTTAGTAGATACATCCAAGATAAAGTTTATAGTCCTTATAAGATAAAGGGATCACCTTTATCTAGATGAGTTTTGCACACTCCAATAGTAAAAGAGTATATCTTTATGGAGATGAATTTAGGGAACTAAGGTATCTTGGTAAATTCATGAGAATATGTCTAAAATATACATAGCAACCTTGAGTTAGTCATTCAAGATAGTGATGTTATGTGCAAAATCTTTCCTATAACTTTGAGAGGATTATCGTAAGCCTGGTATACTAACTTAGAGTCAAACCTTATTATGGGTTTTAACAACCTCTATAATAAACTTGTATCATGTTTCAACACTAGTAAACTCGTTAACAAAAGCTTAATAGAACAAATTAGTATTGCTCAATTAGAGAAAGAATCTATACCAGGGCATAATTGAAAAGGTTTAATAAAAAAAAATACTTAAGGTAAAAGAATTAATCAAGTCAGTAGCCTTAAAGGCTTTAACAAGTAGAGTGAATGAACATTATCTATAAAATGACTCATATGTCTTACCAAATAAAAGCTTCATGAAGATGAAACAAGTTATAAAAAATCATATACAGGTAAAAAATATTAGTATATTAAGGCATGTGCCTCCTCGTTTCTATTAGGAGGTTTAGAAAGAGAAACCTTTCAAATAAAATCATTTTTTTAACAAAGATAATACTTTAAGAAATATAAAAAAAGACTAGTGAGAGAATAGTTGGAATACCCAAATAAGAGATATATAACTCCAATGAATGTCACCTTTATAGAAGTCTTTGCTGCCATTAGGGGAAAGATTTCATTCAATATCCACCTTTATAATAACGTCTCCATATACACGTAATTTCAAAAAAGTTTTATTTGTCCGACAAGAATAAAAGACATGATATCAAGGATTTCTTTAAGTTAAAGAAAGAGATTAAGAGGTTTATTGCCAAAGGTTATATAAAGTAGAAGTAGTTTGTTAAGGTCATAACCATATAGATTGAGATAGAGAAGAATTTAACCAACCTAATCAAACCCTGCTTGAGATCAAAGTGATTTTATAAGGCATCTCAATAAGAAAAAATACTTCTAGTGAAAAGAAAAGATATAGAAAACAGGTCTTAACAATGAATCATCGTGAGCCTATAATTTCCACTTCAAAAGTTGGAGAGATCATGACTTAACCTTATGAAAACGCATTAGTGATTTCAATGATTATAACTAATCATTGGGTTTATAGGAGTTGGTTAATGATAGGAGCTTAGTTAATATCCTTTCTAGAGAGTTGATATCGTATATGTGGATAGATTCCTTAAGGGTGACTTTGGTAAAGACCTTATTGATTTTGGATTGAAGGGTTAGGAGTGTCAATGAAGGTGCCCTGTGGATTTTTGTGACAATAAGCACTTAATTTTTATGCCTTACTCCTCAACAAACTTTTATGGATATATATATATGTTTCTGACCTCCAACGCTATAATAAAAATGCCTCTCTTGCATAAGAATAATGCAATCACTAACATATGAAATATAGTCTTGAAATTCCTCTCTAAAAGGGTGGCTATTGTTAGATGAAACTTAAAAGCTTCTAGGTGTTGTTTCTTTATATGGTGGGGCAGTAAGAATGTTTTGGTTTTAGACCAGCAAAGATCCTTAAATGAAATGAAAAACCAAAACCAAAGCTATAGAGTAGTTGAAATAAGTATTTTTAGGGAAGATGAGAGTTATTTATTGCAATTTATATTTTTATATTAATAATTTTAAATTTCAGAGCATTTATCATACTAAAACAAGAAGAAACATACTTGTTCTTAAAATTTAAAGTTACGGACTTTATCATTTAAAGATCTTTAAATCCCACTAAAATAGATTGTTTTATAGGTGCTAAGCCTTCTACCATAAATCATTAATTTCATCTTTGAAGAATAGAATATTGATGTGAACATATAATTAACAATCATCCTAACACCAAACAAATCTTATTTCTTGTCACACATATACTACATCATAGCAATCTTTCACTTTTAAGAAAATATGTAAATCTACATGGCAAATATAGAGAGACAAGATATTCTTGTCTCTTATTAGTAAAATATAAAATGAAAGTCATCATCTAATATTTTGATTATTAGGAATCTTAATTGGTATCATAAATGTGGTACAAAGACTGGTTGCATAAACAAAAGGTATTAGCACCCAAATACACCCTGTATAAGGTAAGCTGTATTGTTTTATAGTCTAATAAAAATTCTAAAAAAATAAAAAAAATTTTTAATACTGGAATACATTTTACATATAAATTCATAATCCATGGTACTAAAATCAAATAATGTTTTTAAAAATTTTGAAATATTGGTCATTGTTCTCTTAACTTTGATAAATTATTCATAAAGCAAAATTGCATGCAAAAACTTTTTTTTTTCTTTATGTATGAAAAAAACATGACATGATTTTTTTTAGTTTTGAGATGCTTAGTTGTATGCACAAAAAAATATTTTTTTATATTTTTTTTAGTTGATGAAAATTGGATATTTTAATAATAGATTTATATTTTTACTATGTATTTAATTGGAATGGGCGAGCACCGACCCAACATACTATAATTACTAGCAAAATATTTTCATTTGCTACAGAATTTTGACTTGCTCATGTTCTACGTGCAAATAAAAAAAATGAAAAAAAGAGCAGAGAATGAGAAAAGATTATAAGGTGTGAAAGGTCGTAGTTATTGTTTTCTACTGTGGTTTGTTATGGTTGTACTGGTGGCACTACTTCTTATCTTATCTACTTCTCCCCTCTTTTTTTTTCTTCATCTCTCTATTTTTTGTTTTGTTCTTTTTCTTTTTCTTCTTCTTCTTTTGTCCTCCTCTTGATTTCCTTCTATTCTTTCTCCATTCCTATGTTTTCTTTTTTTCTTCCCTCCTTTATTTTTCTTCCTCTCTTTCTTTTTTTTCCTTATTTTTGCTTTCATTTCTTTCTCTTCTCTCTCTCTCTTTTTTGTTTACTTTCTCCTCTATATTTATAGGTAAAACAGAGAAGAAAAGAAGACTTACTACCGCTGCCCAGTTAATGGCGCAGGGGTAAGGTGGCTAGGGCAGCCATTATGCAGTCGGCCCTCCACTACCCAAGAGATATATTTTCTTTTTTTTTCTCCAACACGTGAAAAGTTTTGGGCAAATAGGGGTCCTTGATCAGTGTCTTTTTGTAAGAGAAAGTGATAAAAAACAGAATGAAGAAAAATCTTCTTCCTACCCTGCTTCACGCTTCCAAAAAAAGAAGAAGACCTACAAGGCGATTCAAAACAGCATCGTTTCTGGCTTTTTTTTATTTTTTATGAATAATGAATGAAACAGAACCATTTTGAACAAAAACATGTTTTATTTAAAAGAAAAGGGCATAAAAAATACATCAAGTCCAAATCAGTCTTCAATTTGAAATTTATTTAATCAAGTTCTAAATTACAATTTTGATTTTAAAAATTAACTCGATTACATCCCTGTTAAATTCAATCGTTGACCTTAATTGGTTCTTAATCTCTAATTTATGCAATTTTACCCTCAATTGATTAATAAACTTTTAATTTTTTTAATTTAGTCCCTAATTTGGTTCAATTACAACCACTTTATTTATGCATTTTTTCTAGTTTGGTCTTTGGTTTCGGATTTCTTCAATTAAGTCTCTAATTAATCATCAAACTTTAATATTTATGCATTTAAACCTCTGATTTGATCAAATTAACTCTCAAAAATTGTAATTTGACCTCAAAACTTTAATTTTTTCCAATTAAAGCTAAATTGACTTTAAAATTAAATTTTCTTCAATTAAACCCTCCATAAATTCAATTAAACCTTCAAATAATATTTAATTGAGTCTATAAATATCTGAACTTGGATTTTTCTTCATCAAATTAAAATTTTTTTGTCAATAAAGCTCTCATCAGTTAACAAAAGATTATCAAATTTTAATGTTTTTTATTTTTAAATCTTCTCGACTAATTTTATTATTATTATTAGGGTGTTCTAGCATTTTGTTTTCACTGCTATTATTCTTTTATTTTTTTAAAAAAATATATTTTTTAATTGATTTTTTTATACAATAACCTAAAAATAAATTATAATATTTCTGATCATATTAGATTTTAAAACATCGTAACATACTAGACTAAGTTCGGGTCCAAAACCTTTTTTATTTTTATTTCCTCGAGAAGAAAAGAATCTCATGGAACTGGTCTGTCTAATCGGAGCATTTTTAATTAATTAGTGCATTGAATTCTATTATTTATAACTGATAGATGCAAAAAATCAGGATGGTGTGGTGTGATTTTCCCGGCCTGATGGGACAAGATCCATGCCATCTAGCTTAAGCTTACACGCCAAACCTCTCTTAATTTTATCAGTGGGCTGAACTGCAAATATTTGAGCTCATAAGATTTGAATTAGAAATATTCAAAAGCAACGTGAATATATATAGTTCTTCATTTATCGTTCGTTGATTAGTTTCTCAAAGATAATTAGCTATACCAACCAATGAATGATTGGTTTTATTTGTGAATATATATATATATATAATGGATAGCATTGCTCCTCCAATTAAGTCTCAATATCATTTTAATACATCTCTGCTAAAACTTTTTAACTTTTGAAAGACCGAAAGAGTCAAATATTATTGATTCCTTAGCACACAGATTGAAAGACCGAAGGAGGCATGTGCTTACATGAGTCCTTTGTCTTCAGAGGAAACACCCTCGCAAGATCACATGAAAGTTGAGACAAATATTGAATCCATTTTTGCATATCTATATATATATACACACACACACACAACACATGAGTGCAAATCTGACATATCTCGCATGTGTTGAGCGATGGCACATGCACGTAACAGAGAGAGACCAGTAGTATATGTGGGTGTCAGCAATTACTCGAGAAATTCTGTCGATGACTTTCCATTTTCCCTTTCGATAAAAACTGAAGTGATTGTTTTTGTTGCTGGATCTGTTTATTATACTGTTTTTTATTTGACAAAAACATTAAATTAATATTTTTGAATATTTGTCTATTTTTTTAATATATTCTTAATCAAAAATCACTCTTAAACCCCAGACACGCACAGAATGAAAGGTGAGAGGTCATCAGCTGCATCTCGAGACTGGAAAGTTCGGAAGGTGGATCTTGATGAAATTTTATTGGTGTGTTCTGTTAAGATGAATGTGCCTGCATGTTTCTGTCCTTACAGCTTGATCACAGCATCCAAACTAATTAAGGAAAGAAAATTGTTAGCTGTACAAGTCCTACATAAAGAAAGCAGAACCTCCCATTATAGGTACAGTTAGGGAGTAGCTAGGCACTGAAATGGCACCACGAGGGCTTGTAAAATAATTACTCTTTATTTGTTGGCTTTTCTGACAGGCCACAGGCTCTCCTCATATGCAGTTAGTCCCACCCCAAACCTTTGCATTTTATAATTCAAGTTTGCAGGCTCTGGATTTTTCTGAATGTGTTAATGTTTATTTTTTAATTTTTTTTAAAATATATATTAAAATAATATTTTTATATTTTAAAAAAAAAATCTGAAATTAGTGCTTCAAAATTATTTGAAAAATATTAATTTCAACTAGAAAAATTCAACATTTTTAAAATATAAAAAAATATCTTCCCATGAAATATAAATGTTCTTCAAGTAAATGGATGGCGACGAACAAAATGATTTAATTCTTAAAATCCAATCGGGTAAACGGTCCACACATTTGAGATGGTGATTAAGTATTTTTTATTTTAAAATATATTGAAATAATATTTTTTTTATATTTTATATTAGTATCTTAATATGAAAACAAAAAAAAAACTAATTTTAAAAAAATAAAGAGATTAATTTTTATAAAAATTACTCTTGTAAAATAATCACTCTACTACTTTAATTGTCAGTAAGATTCATTTAAATTCATTGATTCAGTTACCTTAAAAAAAAAAAAGAACAATTTCATGCGAACAAGGGGGACATAAGCTCATATAACTCATATTTGTGCAAATGCAGCAACTCCAATTATTTTTTATCGCTTCGACGCCAAATCCTATATATTCTGGAGCCTCGTAACAGCGCACGTTCAAAAAATTATTTTTCAACTCTGGCATAGTGCAAAACAAGTGGTGCAGCCATGCAAAGTTGTAGGTAATCGATCTACCTCGTAGTCATATTGGCTGCCTTCGACCACACTTACTTCGCATTTGATTACATGTTAACTGGCCAAATTGCAAGGATATCTCCAGTATTTAGAGCATTCGGGCATGGTGATATATAGAATCAACACGCGCATATATGAAATGCGATGTTATTTAAGCATCGATTTTTCTCTATTTAAATAACACGTTAAAATTTGTCTTTATGCTAGTCATAATGTTTGGATTGGTTTGAAAAATCATAATGTTTAGTTTGATTTGCTATGGTTCATTAAAGAAAAAAACAAGTTAATTTAAAAAATGTGACTAAAAGATGCAATATCCTGCTAACATGTAATGAAAAACTACAGCAATAATTATTAATAGTATAGTGTTGTCATACTTATAATTTATAAAAAAAACAACAAGAAATACACTATTTCTTGATGTAACGGATACAGTTGTTTATAAAAAAATAAAAAAATATGAAGAAATATAACTTTTATTTTGTTTATTAATATGGTTATCCTAATCAATTTAAATACGCACCTTAATAAATACAATATAATTTATTTTATTAATTTTTATTTTTTAACATGAAGTGATTTATAAACATGATTGATTTAAAAAAAAACTATTAAAAGATTTTTACTTGATAAAGTATAATGTAAGGATATAATTAAAATCTCAATATATGAGTCAATAGAGCACAATTTTTTTTAAAAAAAGGTTGAAGATTAAAAAATCTGACTGAAAAAATGATGGGACAAATATTTGGAAAATAATAGTGGGACCAGAACCCATCACTTTTTAGGAGGATAGCCTTTCAACCCGCTAGCCACCATCCGGTCTTGATTCCTCCCCTCAGAATTCTTGTGTCAAACAAAAGGGACTTGTTTGAGGTGAAAAGCTACGAGGAATGATACATGTTAAACGAGAGTATAATCATAACTATTGATAATTTAAATTTCTAGGCATTTCAGCCCAGTTGATTAAAATACAACTAATTTAATTGAAAATATATATCCTATATTTAACAATCTATCTAATTTCCTGTTGAATAACACATCAGTTGCGCAGCCTGCATTATAAAATATAAAATATAAAAAATACATGAGATTAAAGTCGTTAGATCATTAAAACTCGTCCCAATAATTTCAATATAAAAAACATCTTTTACAGTATCATAAAATATAGCCAAGAAATGAACCCCTGACTTCTTATGATGTTTGAGTCATTCTTTCTGATTCTTGCGAAAAAACAATAGTTGTGTATATATGTATACATAACGTCTAAATATTAAAATGGATAAAATACAACAAAAAAGGCTTAAATTAAAAAATTATCTATGGTTCAAGGATTACAGTAAACAATAATTCTGGGGGTTTTGATTAAAAAAAACAAACAAACGACATCAACTATTTAGTGGTTAGTACCACGTACGTAAAATAGCTCTATTGACTGAACAAACAAGGTGATTCTCGTGTTACAGTAAGAACTAGATGATTTGCTTAAGATTAGTGGTGGATTGGATTAAAAAATTAATATAAAAACATATTCAAATATTATTTACATATTTTATAGTTGAAAAAAATTAAATGGTGAGTCAAATAATCTGATATAATAACATCTTATTTTTTAAATAGTAAGACAATATTTTGGATTGTATGAAGTGAACTTCGTTAACCAAATAAATCTATGAACTTGTTTATAAAACTGTAATAACTTTATATAAAAAAATCAAAATAAATTATAAAATATAATTTCTTATCAACTTAATATCGATGAATGAAATTGAAAAAAACTCAACTAAAAAAGAATATAAAAATTACTCGAGTCAAGCTGTCAAACTCGCATTATATTAAAGAATAACCTAGTAAAAATAAAGATGAAGTTTTGTTCCTTATTTATTTAATATTAAAGAATGACATGGAAAAAAAACAACATAAAAATTACCTAAATTGATATGAGTTAACTAACTAAATTTGTTATTTAGGTTATGAGATTGAAATAATCTTCTAAAAAGTAAACCGAAATAAATTATAAAGTTTAACTATCAATTAATTCAATGTTAAATAATGAATTTAAAAAATAAATCAATTAAAAAAGAATCTAAAAAAACTTTTAAGTCAACCTACATTAATACATCAGACTCACAACCTGAGTTATAAAATCAGAATTGTTAAAAATTAATATAAATTATATATTAGAATCTCACCTAACAGCTCAAGCTATTGGGTTGGAATGGTTATTCAACATGGTATCAAACCTTTAATAATTAAGTTATCACGAGTTTAAATCTCACCACCCTCATTTATTTAATAAAAATCAAGCACAAGATAATATGAGTCTTGTGCAAATTTTAAGTTGAAAGTACTTTCACTTGATAGGATGTGTTAATTAATAATATAAATTATATCATAGTATCTCACCTATCAGTTAAAGTTATTGTATTGAGATAATTATTTGATAAGGATAGCTACAATAACAATAAAACTAAATAAACTTTAAATTAAGTTTTGTTTCTAATAAATTTAATATTAAAAAATAAAATTTAAAAAAAATCTAAAATAATAAAAAAAATATTAGTGAATTCTTCTATTCTTTTAGTTAATGTTAATCGAGAAATAGACGAATTTGTAGTGTGTATTACTTTCAAAACTCCTTTTTGGGGCATTTGCGCAAATCTTCAAAGCAGAGGAGCAATATCTCTATTTTAGGATACTCAAAGGGGCGTTAAAATAATTGCCAGATTAATTAATTTCCGCCGAAATACCACCTGTCACTTTTTATTTCCTTTGAGAAATACGGAAATACCACCGGTTTAATTGTTGCTTAAAAAAAAAAAACTTTTTTATATTGTGCTAGTGCTAGAGATACAAGAGATAAACACTGACCAATAAATACTACCTGTCAAACCCTTATTTCTTCCTCTGGCTAGCTCTTCCCCTCTCTCTTGTCACTCCCTGTACAACAAAGCCCAGCACCAGCCCTTCGATCTGATTCTTGATGTTCAGGTCTTGATCAGAAGCTACAAATCTAGCGAAGCAACAGCACTCATTTCATGCCCTAGAATCATCATACCAAAACCGAAGAATTTAGTGTACATAAACTATTTTTTAAAGGTGGATCGAAGGCATGGAAAGAGGCCACTTCCACTGGAAGCATCAGAGGAGAAAGAAAAGGAACATGATGAGTTCCCTTCCTATGCCTCTACTTGGTCAGAGACCGACATGTCTGCTATGGTTTCAGCTCTCACTCAAGTCATGGGTACTACCGACAATAACCCGACTTCGGTGCAATCCACCCCATATGCTCTGGAGCAATCCGTCGTCAAAGACGAACCTGACCAGTCTCAACCAGTGCAAGATCAAGGTAATGGATGCATACATATGTGCTGTGTCTTGGTGATTTTTGCACTTTTATATGTCCTCCCTATATTAATTTGAGTCTCTCTTTTCAAAAACTTTTATTTATGCCTTAACCAGCTAGTACTAATAAAGTTTTTTGGCATTATTATTCCAAAAGATCCAAAAGATCGATGAAATATGATTTACACCAAAAATTTGAAGAAAAAAACAAAAAGAAAAACATTCTAGAGTAGCAAGTTGGCTCGGCAAGGTTAATCATCTGTTTGTATTTAAATTGTTGAACAGTTTGTGATTTTGGTGCCTTCACATTTTTGTTTCTATGGATATTATCTTGTCAAAGTTGTCACACTCTATCTGCCTATCTAGCTATGTCGTTCTCTTTATTTTTCATGATTAAAAGATATTAGAAAAAGAAAAAGAAAAAAAAATGAGGGCCTGCCTAACCCCTTCAATTTGTTTTATTCTGCGGAGATGCACATGTGAAATTAATATGGCGATTTTAGGGTTTCTCGCCAAGTTCATTGTATCTTACTTTCCGTAAAGAAACTCTCTCTCTCTCACACACACACACACACCATAAAGTAAATAAGGTGTACCTTACTTGCTCAAAGACGCTCTTTCTTGCTTTACCAAAATCTCACCAAGACGATACATGTTAGTGATGTCAAGGTGGTGACCTATCATTTTTCATGTACTCTAGCTAGTTGATTCTGACCATTTTTCCTTATAGAGATTAGCATTGGCTGAAGCTAGCTTCATTGGTGTGAACCTATCATGATTCATGACATTCCTCGTATTAGAAGGGAAAAGGGAGGGAGATGGTCACTTCCGTGAATTACTAGCATTCCTTTTTGTTGGGACATTGACTTCGAGCCTTATCCTTTGATAATTTCTAATTGTTCTTCTCGTTGCTTCACCTTGCCTAATCTTGAAAGGGACAGCATCGTTTGTTGGCGTGTAAGACCAAAGTATTTGTCTTTGATGAAAACCACACAATCTATTAATTCTGTGTCGAAGTTTCTTTTACAGGAATTGAATTCCGAATTTGTTTGCTTTTTAGTTTTAAATACCTTTAACGACTTTGCTCGCATCAAATTATAATTATTCGGATGAAATCATAAGAAACTCTTAAAAAAATATATAAATCTCTGACCTTTTATCCAACCCACGTTCCGTTTGCGTGGCTTTGTAGTACTGCATTTTACTTTACCTGTCCAATAAACCTTCTATTGAAAATTGCACTTCTTTTTTATATATACACAGAAAGAGAGGGGGGGGGCGCTCTATATTTTTCATCAAAAAATAAAAATTTATAATAACAAATTTACTCCGAGACATACTTTCATTGATCCAATTAATGATTTCTAAGCTATAGCTAGGGGGTAGAAGTTTTGAATTAGGCTGTATCTACTTAATACAATATGTGTGTAAATTTTGCAGAATTTTATGTACTTACTTTACATTATTAATTATATTTATTTCAAGTGGGATATACTAACTAACATTATTTCTTTTCTCAACTCGTTTTTTAGTGTTGTCAAGTGATTTAGAATCCAAGATTTCAACTTATTGTTTATTTTATATATTTGTGTTCTTATGTTAATTCCATTTGGATATGTTTATTAAAATCTTTATTGTGGACCATCTATCTTTTTTTTTTTATTTACGTGTGATGTCCGGGCCAGCTTACGCGTACCACGACTAATCCACACGGCTCACTGAACATCCTGCAAGCCCAGTAAACAGGTAAGGCACCGCGGGGGTAACAGGCATGCATGGTGAAATTTGAACCCCTGATGCAGAGGAGTGGACCATCTATCTTTGATAGGATAGGAATATGAATTTAATCTTTTAGAGTTTAAAACTAATTTGAGGACATCATCTTATTGGGGGGTGGGGGCTAGATATTAATCTCTAAAATAAAATCCCACTTTATTTTGACATGACTAAAGCATACAATCTCTTTTCAATATCAAAAAATTAATAAAACTTCATTTCACCTTGGATTTCAATTATTTGAGTTCAATGGTTCTTAGCTTATAGTCAATGTTAATTAAAACCTTAATAATTTACATTTATTTACAAATTAAGCGCAATAAAATATAATAGTAAGATTGTTCAAATTAATTTAATAAATCTTTGTGTGATATTGTCATAATAAAAATATAGAAGTTTATCTATAACTTTCCCTATTGAAAAGTGGAGACCTATTAGTGAACATGACCTAACCGTGTACCTGATAATATTAGCATACTACAGAAGAGAGGGGTTGAACGCACGTCCTTACATCACTTGGAACACTATCTCATGCACAATCTTAAAACTATCCAACTGTAGTCTAATCTATATAACTGAGTTACAGTATTTACCTATTTCGAGAATCCTTTTTTATACCTTTTTTGACATATTTGTATCCATAATGAGTGGATGTTAAAATTCAGTTCCTTGTAATCAATCGCTCAGACGATTTTGTTTGTGCAGAAAATACAAGGAGAAGGCATTATAGAGGGGTGAGACAAAGACCATGGGGTAAATGGGCAGCCGAGATACGTGATCCTAAAAAGGCAGCCCGCGTCTGGCTTGGTACTTTTGACACTGCTGAGGATGCAGCCATTGCATATGACAAAGCAGCACTTAAGTTCAAAGGCACCAAGGCTAAGCTTAATTTTCCCGAAAGAGTTCAAGGAAAAACCGAGTTCGGCTACTTCATGGGTTCTGGGGCTTCATCTAATTTCTTGACTGAACAAAGTCCTAGGCCAGTTGCTCCTCCTCCCCCCCCTCCCCCTCCCCCTTCATCATTTGCACCAGATACTTACCCAGACTTGCTTCAATATGCACAAATCCTTTCTAGCAATGATGCCAATTTCCCGTACTACACTTCAAACCTCTTTAATCAGCAACCTTTTGCTCCCCATTTTTCATCAAGCTTTTTATCACAACAACAACAAGATCTATTGAGATTCTCGTCAAGGTTCGATAGCTCCTCTAGCTCTGATCAACAGGAACATGGGAAGGACTCCAGTAATCCTAGCGAGTAATATGTTAGATTTTCCGCACTAAGAAGGCAGCTTGGAATCCTTAGTTAAGGAAATATAAAGTATGGGTTAATTAGCATCATTCCTTTGAAGCAGTAATGCCATTAGATGTCGAGGAGTTCGTAATTGATCAAGACCTTCCAAGTATTTTTGTTGTGTTTTGGAAGCTCTTCTCTTTCAATTCCTTTTTTTATTTTTTTCAATGCATGGGGTAGACACCCTAATATATATTAGTCACCCCAAGAAATCACCTATCAATTGGCAATTTGCATGCATGATCTGTAATCCTTGGAGAGATAACTATATATATATATATGAGAAATTTAGGTTAATGTATCATTTTCTTTGATTTTTTTCAAGTATTTGCATGAGCTCTTTATCAAAGTCTTAATCGCTTTTGATTTTGTACTTGTACAATGATGATGGATGTGGTCATCTCTTGGCAAAGTTGAACGATGTGGGGTTTGTTATTTATTGGAAAGACTTGAACGCACGCATGCACGCCTATCTATTCATCTACATGCCACCGTTCATAACTTGTTCATCCCATATATATATCTTGTCATTTATTCAAAGTGAGGGCATTTTTTATTCATTCATTTTCAAGCCTACGAAGCTAACTTTGTGGAGAACTTTAAAAATTTGTCACAAGCCACGCATTGCTCGCTAAACTTCTAATCTAAAGATGGTGGAGATCTTCCCGAAGACTTATAGTGCTCATCCAGACCTAGAAAATATAATAATCGTTTTCTGTTGAGTTATGATCTCGTTGAATTCCATATTTCAAATTTGGTTGATTGTATGGATTTTTTTTAATTTATATAGAATATTCAAACTAGTTTACATATATTTCGATTGATTTTTGCAAGTTCTAAAATTAACAACTAGAAATTTTTTAATAACTATTAATAGGATGTATAGATAATTGAACTAATAAATATAGTCCAAAGTAGACGTCGGTTCATATATTTCTTTAATAGTTAATGCTGATATTGATGCACCAAGTTGCCCTTTGATTATGCTCTAAATATTCGAATCAAACACTTCAAAAGTACCATCACTTCATTGAATAAGGATAGGATAGAATAGAATATTATTTGATTCGCCAACATATCTAATCGCAGACAAGTAATTTGGCATTTGCTCCGATCGATTGTTCACTAACACTGTCTTCATTTGGTGTCAAATAAAAACGAAGTTTGAGATATACAAGTTCAAACGATCATTTTTCACAAATATATATATATATATATATCATTTTTTTCCATTTCTAATTACCCAAATTACATTAAGTCTAATAAAAAAGCTCAATATTGTCAGTGATGGATTATAATATAATCGACTATTATAAAAAAAAACATCGATAAAAAAGCTCAAATACCCATCAAAATAATACTCCATTAATAATATTCTAGAATAGAATACAGTGAAAACCTTAAACTACAGAGTATAGACCCTTTAAAAGAATAATTTTTCTACAACATGGTGTAAGAAATTGTCGTAGATACTTCAACTCCAAGTAATTAACAAGATACAATAAAATAAATCATTTTTATGTTTTAAAACTGTGGGTTGGGAAGCCGGGGGGGGAGGATAATGAGGTTTATAAATATAGGGGAAAAGAGACTAAATCTTGTTTTTATTAATTACATAAAGTGCTCTATTAATTACATATGATCTGTAGTCAATACAAAAATTAAATAAATCTAATATAATTTGATAGCAAGTTATCAAAATAAAAGTCTCGCAGAATATATATATATATATATATATATATCAATGGTATAAAAGGTGTGAAATTTAAGCTTGAAGATGGCTTGTCCCAGCTTTATCATGCTGTAAAGCTCGAAATGATTTTTCGTAAATGTACTCAAACCACAAGAGATGCCATTTAAAGTTAGGGTGCTCGACAATCTTTGGATAATCTTCCAAACGAACTTTTAAATTGTTTGCAATTTCCTTGCTAGATATTTTGCGTGTAGGGTTAGTTAGGACTATATATTTATTTATAAAAATTAAAAAATATATATATGATATTTAATAATATTTTATTAGTTGGGAGCTTTAAAAATATATATATATATAAACAAAAAAGTTGAAATTATAGATAGAAATATTTTTATTATTTTGGATGAGTTATGAATTTTTTTTTTAACGCTTTACGTCTGTCTCTTTTTTCAAAGTATAATTATAGCTTGAACAATTGAAGATGGATTCACAATCCAAAATTTTGAAAAAATTTGATAGAAANTATTTTGGATGAGTTATGAATTTTTTTTTAACGCTTTACGTCTGTCTCTTTTTTCAAAGTATAATTATAGCTTGAACAATTGAAGATGGATTCACAATCCAAAATTTTGAAAAAATTTGATAGAAACCTCCTTAGTAATTAAAATTAAAGAATAGAACTATCTTATGAATATTTTTATCTCCTTAGTAATTAAAATTAAAGAATAGGACTATCTTATGAATATTTTTATAACTTAACTTATTTAAAGATTTTTTTATGTATATATATAATCTCTTCATACTCTTGGCTGGCTTTATACTTTCATGTTGTCTAAAAAGAATTATTATAATCTCTTATTTTAAGTGTTAGTGACCACATATATAGCTAATTAATCTATTTACATTTAGTTTGAAGGAGTACTTTAAGCAATTAAGCTCAAGAATATTGGCTGAAAGGACAACGATATGTCAAAATGTGACACGCTTCGATCTATCGCTCACAATAATGAAAGGAAAGGACAAGATAACATTGCATGTAAGCACATCGAAGAGATCAGTAACACGAATTAATTGCGTTTATCGAGATGTTAAGTTAAATTAACACCATTATACACTTCCTTCAATCGGCAAACATTTAAACTATGTGAAGGGCTAATGAAGAACAGGTTCGCTTAACTTTTTAGCAGGGAAATCATGGCTTCTCATCATTTGTCATCTATCAAGACAACTACTTTAGACACGTTAGAAGCGCGAAACGTTAAAGTGAACCAATTAAGCGACAAAGCCTAATTGTTAAGTAAAATATTTAATGATGTACAAGAGAATTATCAGACTGAAACGTGCTTATAATTAAGCATGGCTCCACCGACCAGTACTGACGTAACCTTAAGCTCTTGCTTTCTTATATGCATGAACTTTCATTAGCTTTATCCTTTGTCTCCGTGAGCAAACAATCTCCATTGCCCCTTTCTTTCATTAATATATAGACTTTGTTTTTTTTTTATTTTCCACGTCCAATGATAGAACTTGAACGGCTACAAATGTTGGCTTGCAAAGCCTGAGATAGCATGCTGATTAGAAGCGGCTACTTTATTAAAAAGAAGATCTTTCACTGTTACGCATGCACGGGCCGTGCCCACTTGCCAAACAAAGAGGCGGGCCAGATTCAGATCATCCGAAGCCCAGAAATGGTTGCGTCATTTTTTTACTTTTTCTATTTCCAATCACAAAGATGGTCACAAAACGACAATGGTTAGCGGAAACGACAAAAGGTGAGGAAACTTCTTTTCCCTTCCCTTTTTTTTTCTTTCTTTTAAATTTATTAGTGTTATCACCCACGTAAGCCGCGTGAGATCTGACGTGGGCAAGGTCTCAAATCCCAAAGTATAAGCATGAATTAGGGTTCATAATGACAACGACATATGGGCTCTGGGATTGCATGGTGGGGGACCAGGTCTTAGATGGTGACAAGGTTTTGTGCATGCTTTCGGTTTCACCATGTCAAATCTTGCGGCTTTGCTTCATGCCTCATAAGACCACTCCTGCGGCTCTTCAAGTACAATCATGGTCCATCTTGAAAAAAATATGTGGTTTGTAGTCAAACATCTCTGAAATGCAATTTTATCTGCACATGGAGGTTTGGCCAAGGTGATCTCTTTTGATTCTTCCAGTCGTTTTCTAACCCTTGTTCGTACATGATTTAAGGAGATAGCCTGATTGGGCTCTTACTAGCTATGACTATAATACCTACATAGCTAGCGCCTAGCTAGCTGATGGGACCATCTTATTAGTTAGTGGTGTGATTTTTAATTTTGTTCCAAATACTCTGGGTGTGTGTGTGTACACACATACAGCACGTATTTTTAATTTGAGTTTTGGAAAATATACTCAATCACCACCATATGATATGAAGTTACTTTATCCTGGTCTCGAGAAATTATGAATGGCATAAAAGTTCCGAGCTTATCCATCCAGAAAAGACTAGATATATATTGGAATGAATAATGGGATAGATAGCGAGCAATACCCTGAAGCGATGATGATATCTTATTGCATGGTTTTAAGGCTTGAATACGTGATCAAGTAAGAGATTTCCTGTGTCAAACAGCATGAGAGTGAGATGTATGTTCTGATTGTTTTGGCTACTTTGCCCCATCAAAGCATGTATACGAGAATCTTTTGAAGTTTTGGTCGACGAGATATATAGATACTGTAGGCTGGTCGCAGAGTACTCGGTCGAGTACTACTGGAATGTAGAATTTATGATCGACAAGGACATGAGTTAAGTTCCCATCATCTGTACTGGCGAATCTTGTTCTTGCTCCTGAATGAAGATGTTGTAATAATGCTTGGAATCAGTTTCTAGCTAGTGCTTGCTAATTTATTGATGATGAGTTTGGTGATCTTGCAGCTTCTTTTAGTAAAGAAAGGAAAAGGAAAAGGATCCCCGCCGCTCCTTTTTGTCCTGCTTGTCATTGTCAATGTATCTGAGCTTATTCATATTTTCTAATTTGATATTTTTATTTTTATTTTTTCATTTGAGTATGTATCTTTATTTTTTTCTGTATTTATTTTTTAATTTCAATGAATATACCTTTTTTCATTAATTTCATACCTTAGAATCTTTTAAATTGTTGATAGAGTGTAATGACATAATAAAATCTAATATACTCAAGCACAAGGTTATTTTAGTATTTTAAACAATGAATAATCATATATTTATATTTACATTTTTTTTCGTGGAGTTTATAAAGTTGATAGTTGGTAATAAAAAATTTAATAAGTATAAAATAAATTTTTTTATGAGATTTGAAGATCATTTAATAATAAAATCAATGATTTTTAATAAGATATTGAAATAGATAAGAAAATAAACTTTAAATTTCAAGAACAAAAGTATTTGTTTATTTTTTTATATTATAAATGCTATGAAAATAAAATCATGAATACTTAGATAATAGAAAAATATCGACCTTTTACTTGAATAGTTCAAAAGATATATATATATATATAGCCTCTAAACCTTGTTATATTTGTTTTAATGAAGGGGTTAGTGTATCATTTCCTTCTAATAATATTAATAAATAATAAATATCTTTTACATAATAA
The DNA here is from genome assembly GCA_015708895.1 of Populus ilicifolia. Taxonomy (NCBI): domain Eukaryota; kingdom Viridiplantae; phylum Streptophyta; class Magnoliopsida; order Malpighiales; family Salicaceae; genus Populus; species Populus ilicifolia. The sequence continues at coordinate 1,110,017 of SRLM01000435.1, forward strand.
TATTAATGAATGATAAGTATCCTTATATAATATTAAAGGTGTCCATTGTTCAAGTTGGTGCCTATAATTATATCTAACCCAACTTTTGATATTTTATAAATTATAGTCTGTCCCATTAAAAAAAATTTAAACCCAAGCAATTTGGATATATTGGGTTAAACTATCTTTTTTGTGGGCATTGCAAACATTCATGGGTTTTGCATATAAATCCCTTTCTTTCTCAACAATTGTAAAAAAATTACACTTTTAAAAACATATAATTATTTGTCTGATATTGCAATATATGTTCCAGTATCTCAAATATATAGTTAGCACTAAAAATAAAATAAAAATATTGAAACATGAGATAAAAAAAAAGAACAAAAAAATATATTTATATTGAGTGTTAGGGTTACTCAACAACTCATTGGATTATATGAGGTTGGGTCGGGTTAGATAGTTTTTGAAAATCTCAACTCACATCTAACCCGTGATATCTATTTATCTATTTATTTATTTGACCCACTATTATTTGTAAGATCCATATTGACCAACTTTGATGGGCTGGGTTAGATCAAATAATGCAAATATTGCATATGAGTCATTTTTTTTAACACTCTTATACGATATTAATATCGTTGAAAATATAATAAGGCATTGAAAATTTTGCATACACATAAGGATGTAAGGATATGATTATTTTTTACTTTTAATATTTTATGTTAAGAGTCATAAGAATAATAAAATAAAGCCTCGTAACTCGATATAAAATCTATAATGATTGTCAATTCCACATGCATTTAGACTTGGAATGATCGCAAGTCCAAAAATGTTGTGTCTAATAACTCATTAGACTTACATATACTTACATTCAGTGCGTAACTAGATCCAAAGATGTTGAGTATAGCTAAACCCAGTGATATTGGATCTTAAAGCAAATCAGATTCACATGTATTTGAACTCAATACATAACTAAATCTAAAAATATTAGACTTGGAAGTAAGCTTGACTCATATCATCTGGACTTGATATTATATCAAGGTTAGGTATAATGAGTAATTACCTTATCTTTTGTCCTTTTAAATATAAGTTTAAACAAAAAAATTATATTTATAAAATATATTGATCCATCAAGTATATATTAAATAGACATCTGTAATCTTGTTGTTTTGGGATCACTGTTTAAGAAATGAAAAAAAAAGTAAAGTAAAAAAAATGAATATAAAATTTGAAAATATTTAAAAAAATAAGAAAAGATTATTTTGGTGTTTTTTTTTAAAGAAAACCTAAAATACTTAGTCCAATAACAACAACAAAAAAAGAGAAAGCGGGTAACTATAACATTTCAAGGGGAGGGAATTCTCCAGTTTATTATTATTTTTTATCCCCATGTTTTGGAATTTCAAATAATCCAAAAAAAAATCCCTTCTGAAACACAGTTTAAATTTTCATTATCTTCTTTGTTTTAACAATTTCAAGTATTTAATTAAGAAACACATCATTAGTGATAAAAACATTTTAATAGAGACATTTAACTGAAAAGGGAGTGGAATTACAAAATTAAAATAGAAAAAAAACATAATTAGAGAATATAGAAAATTATAGGCATTGAATTTTTCATACTATTTGTTATACTTCTATTTTTTATTTATTTATTTTTATTGGGTAAATCTATCAATTTGTTATGATTTGGAAGAGGAGATTTTAACTCAGTAGGGCTTTTCGTGTAACGTGTTAGGTTGGTTGCCATTAATGTGCAACAACCATTTGGTATTGCACCAAACATGTGCATTCATACAAGATGTCAAAGGTTGGCAGCCACCATTGTTAAAGATGAGTTAGAGTTGGTAGCCACCATTGTTGACAACAAACCAAGAATAGCTTCCATGAATGCCTATAAATAGAGGCATATGTAAGAGAGCAAAATGAGAGATGTAGTAGAGCCAAAGATGTGAGAAATGAAGGAGAGAGTGTGCTGCCAAGGGCAGCAAGCAGTAGCTGCTATTGCAGTACTGCAAAGAGAGAAATAGAGTGAGGTTGAGAGTTGCTACAAGAGGGGATGATTCCTCCTCCTCTATTGTTGTAAATCTTGTTCTCTCCCTACATAGTACAATGGCTTCTCCCGTGGATGTAGGCGGTTTTGCCGAACCACGTTAAATATTGTGTCAGTGTGCTTCGCCTCCTATGAGCAAATATCAGTACATCACCGGTCGGATTCCCCAACAATTGGTATCAGAGCGTTCGGTTTAATGTGGTGTTTGATTTTGCTCAAAAATAAAACTTGTCAAAATTGTGTTTTGACCATACCACTGTGTAGAGGAGGAAGAGACGAAGCCAATGGTGAAAACCGCGTCGAAATCGGACGTTGGAAACCGTCGCACGCGCCGGCGGGGT